>JAHWGI010001429.1:0-47500 GCA_029379305.1 Frankliniella fusca
GTGAGGTACGCTCGGTGAGATGCGCCCGCTGAGGTTCGCTCGGTGAGGTGCCCTCGGTGAGGTGCGCTCGGTGAGGTGCCCTCAGTGAGGTGCGCTCGGAGGGGTTCGCTCGGTGAGATGCCCTCGGTAAGGTGCGCTCGGTGAGGTGCGCTCGGTGAGATGCCCTCGGTTAGGTGCGCTCGGTGAGGTGCCTCGGTAAGGTGCGCTCTGTGAGGTGCGCTCGGTGAGGTCCGCTCGGTGAGGTGCCCTCGGTGAGGTGCGCTCGGTGAGGTGCCCTCGGTGAGGTGCGCTCGGTGAGGTGCGCTCGGTGAGGTGCGCTCGGTGAGGTGCGCTCGGTGAGGTGCGCTCGGTGAGGTGCGCTCGGTGAGGTGCCCTCGGTGAGTGCGCTCGGTGAGAACGCTCGGTGAGGTGCGCTCTGTGAGGTGCGCTCGGTGAGATGCCCTCGGTGAGGTGCGCTCGGTGAGGTCTGTGAGGTATGCTCGGTGACTTGCGGTCTGTGAGGTGCGCTCGGTGAGGTGCGCTCGGTGAGGTGCGCTCGGTGAGGTGCCCTCAGTGAGGTGCGCTCGGTGAGATGCCCTCGGTGAGGTGCGCTCGTTGAGGTACGCTCGGTGAGATGCGCTCGGTGAGCTGCTCTCGGTGAGGTGCTCTCGGTGAGGTGCGCTCGGTGAGGTTCACTCGGTGAGGGTGCCATCGGTGAGGTGCGCTCGGTGAGGTGCGCTCGGTGAGGTGCCCTCGGTGAGGTGCGCTCGGTGAGGTGCGCTCGGTGAGGTGCGCTCGGTTAGGTGACCTCGGTGAGGTGCCCTCGGTAGGGTGCGCTCGGTGAGGTGCCCTCGGTGAGGTGCGCTCGGTGAGGTGCGCTCGGTGAGGTGCGCTCGGTGAGGTGCGCTCGGTGAGGTCCGCTCGGTGAGGTGCGCTCGGTGAGGTGCCCTCGGTGAGGTGCGCTCGGTGAGGTGCCTCGGTGAGGTGCGCTCGGTGAGGTGCGCTCGGTGAGGTGCGCTCGGTGAGGTGCCTCGGTGAGGTGCGCTCGGTGAGGTGCCCTCGGTGAGGTGCGCTCGGTGAGGTGCGCTCGGTGAGGTGCGCTCGGTGAGGTGCGCTCGGTGAGGTCCGCTCGGTGAGGTGCGCTCGGTGAGGTGCCTCGGTGAGGTTGCCTCGGTGAGGTGCGCTCGGTGAGGTGCGCTCGGTGAGGTCCGCTCGGTGAGGTGCGCTCGGTGAGGTGCCCTCGGTGAGGTGCGCTCGGTGAGGTGCGCTCGGTGAGGTGCGCTCGGTGAGGTGCGCTCGGTGAGCTGCGCTCGGTGAGGTGCCCTCGGTGAGGTGCCTTCGGTGAGGTGCCCTCGGTGAGGTGCGCTCGGTGAGGTGCGCTCGGTGAGGTGCGCTCGGTGAGGTGCCCTCGGTGAGGTGCGCTCGGTGAGGTGCCCTCGGTGAGGTGCGCTCGGTGAGGTGCCCTCGGTGAGGTGCGCTCGGTGAGGTGCGCTCGGTGAGTTGCCCTTGGTGGGGTGCGCTCGGTGAGGTGCACTCGGTGAGGTGCCCTCGGTGAGGTGCGCTCGGTGAGGTCCGCTCGGTGAGGCGCGCTCGGTGAGGTGCCCTCGGTAGGGTGCGCTCGGTGAGGTGCCCTCGGTGAGGAGCGCTCGGTGAGGTGCGCTCGGTGAGGTGCGCTCGGTGAGGTCCGCTCGGTGAGGTGCGCTCGGTGAGGTGCGCTCGGTGAGGTGCGCTCGGTGAGGTGCGCTCGGTGAGGTGCCCTCGGTGAGGTGCGCTCGGTGAGGTGCCTCGGTGAGGTGCGCTCGGTGAGGTGCCCTCGGTGAGGTGCGCTCGGTGAGGTGCCCTCGGTGAGGTGCGCTCGGTGAGGTGCGCTCGGTGAGGTGCGCTCGGTGAGGTGCGCTCGGTGAGGTGCGCTCCGTGAGGTGCCTTCGGTGAGGTGCCCTCGGTGAGGTGCGCTCGGTGAGGTGCCCTCGGTGAGTGCGCTCGGTGAGGTGCCCGCGGTGAGGTGCGCTCTGTGAGGTGCGCTCGGTGAGGTCCGCTCGGTGAAGTGCGCTTGGTCAAGTCCGGTCGGTGACGTACGCTCGGTGAGGTCCGCTCGGTGAAGTGCGCTTGGTCAAGTCCGGTCGGTGAGGTGCGCTCGGTGAGATGCCCTCGGTGAGGTGCGCTCGTTGAGGTACGCTCGGTGAGGTGCGCTCGGTGAGCTGCTCTCGGTGAGGTGCTCTCGGTGAGGTGCGCTCGGTGAGGTTCACTCGGTGGGGTGCCATCGGTGAGGTGCGCTCAGTGTGGTGCCCTCGGTGAGGTGCGCTCGGTGAGGTGCGCTCGGTGAGGTCCGCTCGGTGAGGTGCGCTCGGTGAGGTGCCCTCGGTGAGGTGCGCACGGTGAGGTGCGCTCGGTGAGATGCGCTCGGTGAGGTGCGCTCGGTGAGGTAAGCTCGGTGAGATGCGCCCGCTGAGGTTCGCTCGGTGAGGTGCCCTCGGTGAGGTGCGATCGGTGAGGTGCCCTCAGTGAGGTGCGCTCGGTGAGGTGCGCTCGTTGAGGTGCCCTCGGTTAGGTGACCTCGGTGAGGTGCGCTCGATGAGATGCCCTCGGTTAGGTGCGCTCGGTGAGGTATGCTCGGTAAGGGGCGCTCTGTGAGATGCGCTCGGTGAAGTCCGCTCGGTGAGGTGCCCTCGGTAGGGTGCGCTCGGTGAGGTGCCCTCGGTTAAGTGCGCTCGGTGAAGAACGCTCGGTGAGGTGCGCTCTGTGAGGTGCGCTCGGCGAGGTGCGCTCGGTGATGTGCGCTCGGTTAGGTGACCTCGGTGAGGTGCCCTCGGTGGGGTGCGCTCGGTGAGGTGCCCTCGGTTAAGTGCGCTCGGTGAAGAACGCTCGGTGAGGTGCGCTCTGTGAGGTGCGCCCGGTGAGATGCCCTCGGTTAGGTGCGCTCGGTGAGGTCTGTGAGGTATGCTCGGTGACTTGCGGTCTGTGAGGTGCGCTCGGTGAGGTGCGCTCGGTGAGGTGCGCTCGGTGAGCTGCTCTCGGTGAGGTGCTCTCGGTGAGGTGCGCTCGGTGAGGTTCACTCGGTGGGGTGCCATCGGTGAGGTGCGCTCGGTGTGGTGCGCTCGGTGAGGTGCGCTCGGTGAGGTGCCCTCAGTCAGGTGCGCTCGGTGAGGTGCGCTCGGTGAGGTCTGTGAGGTATGCTCGGTGACTTGCGGTCTGTGAGGTGCGCTCGGTGAGGTGCGCTCGGTGACGTACGCTCGGTGAGGTCCGCTCGGTGAAGTGCGCTTGGTCAAGTCCGGTCGGTGAGGTGCGCTCGGTGAGATGCCCTCGGTGAGGTGCGCTCGTTGAGGTACGCTCGGTGAGGTGCGCTCGGTGAGGTGCGCTCGGTGAGCTGCTCTCGGTGAGGTGCTCTCGGTGAGGTGCGCTCGGTGAGGTTCACTCGGTGGGGTGCCATCGGTGAGGTGCGCTCGGTGTGGTGCGCTCGGTGAGGTGCGCTCGGTGAGGTGCCCTCAGTCAGGTGCGCTCGGTGAGGTGCGCTCGGTGAGGTCTGTGAGGTATGCTCGGTGACTTGCGGTCTGTGAGGTGCGCTCGGTGAGGTGCGCTCGGTGAGGTGCGCTCGGTGAGGTGCGCTCGGTGAGCTGCGCTCGGTTAGGTGCCCTCGGTAGGGTGCGCTCGGTGAGGTGCCCTCGGTTAAGTGCGCTCGGTGAAGAACGCTCGGTGAGGTGCGCTCTGTGAGGTGCGCTCGGTGAGATGCCCTCGGTGAGGTGCGCTCGGTGAGGTCTGTGAGGTATGCTCGGTGACTTGCGGTCTGTGAGGTGCGCTCGGTGAGGTGCGCTCGGTGAGGTGCGCTCGGTGAGGTGCGCTCGGTGAGGTGCCGTGCCTCAGTGAGGTGCGCTCGGTGAGATGCCCTCGGTGAGGTGCGCTCGTTGAGGTACGCTCGGTGAGATGCGCTCGGTGAGCTGCTCTCGGTGAGGTGCTCTCGGTGAGGTGCGCTCGGTGAGGTTCACTCGGTGGGGTGCCATCGGTGAGGTGCGCTCGGTGTGGTGCCCTCGGTGAGGTGCGCTCTGTGAGGTGCGCTCGGCGAGGTGCGCTCGGTGAGGTGCGCTCGGTTAGGTGACCTGGGTGAGGTGCCCTCGGTAGGGTGCGCTCGGTGAGGTGCCCTCGGTTAAGTGCGCTCGGTGAAGAACGCTCGGTGAGGTGCGCTCTGTGAGGTGCGCCCGGTGAGATGCCCTCGGTTAGGTGCGTTAGGTGAGGTCTGTGAGGTATGCTCGGTGACTTGCGGTCTGTGAGGTGCGCTCGGTGAGGTCCGCTCGGTGAGGTGCGCTCGGTGAGTTGCCTCGGTGAGGTATGCTCGGTGAGCTGCGCTCTGTGAGGTGCGCTCGGTGAGGTCCGCTCGGTGAGGCGTGCTCGGTGAGGTGCCCTCGGTAGGGTGCGCTCGGTGAGGTGCCCTCGGTGAGGTGCGCTCGGTGAGGTGCCCTCGGTGAGGTGCGCTCGGTGAGGTGCCTCGGTGAGGTGCGCTCGGTGAGGTGCGCTCGGTGAGGTGCGCTCGGTAGGTCTGTGAGGTGCTCGGTGAGTGCGCTCGTGAGGTGCGCTCGGTGAGGTGCGCTCGGTGAGGTGCGCTCGGTGAGGTGCCCTCGGTGAGGTGCGCTCGGTGAGGTGCCCTCGGTGAGGTGCGCTCGGTGAGGTGCGCTCGGTGAGTTGCCCTTGGTGGGGTGCGCTCGGTGAGGTGCACTCGGTGAGGTGCCCTCGGTGAGGTGCGCTCGGTGAGGTCCGCTCGGTGAGGCGCGCTCGGTGGGGTGCCCTCGGTAGGGTGCGCTCGGTGAGGTGCCCTCGGTGAGGAGCCTTCGGTGAGGTGCCCTCGGTGAGGTGCGCTCAGTGAGGTCCGCTCAGTGAGGTGCGCTCAGTGAGGTCGGCTCAGTGAGGTGCACTCGGTGAGGAGCGCTCGGTGAGGTGCGCTCGGTGAGGTGCGCTCGGTGAGGTGCCCTCGGTGAGGTGCGCTCGGTGAGGTGCGCTCGGTGAGGTGCCCTCGGTGAGGTGCGCTCGGTGAGGTGCCCTCGGTGAGGTGCGCTCGGTGAGGTGCGCTCGGTGAGGTGCGCTCGGTGAGGTGCGCTCGGTGAGGAGCATTCGGTGAGGAGCATTCGGTGAGGAGCCCTCGGTGAGGTGCGCTCGGTGAGGTGCCCTCGGTTAAGTGCGCTCGGTGAAGAACGCTCGGTGAGGTGCGCTCTGTGAGGTGCCCTCGGTGAGGTTCGCTCGGTGAAGTGCGCTTGGTCAAGTCCGGTCGGTGACGTACGCTCGGTGAGGTCCGCTCGGTGAAGTGCGCTTGGTCAAGTCCGGTCGGTAAGGTGCGCTCGGTGAGATGCCCTCGGTGAGGTGCGCTCGTTGAGGTACGCTCGGTGAGGTGCGCTCGGTGAGCTGCTCTCGGTGAGGTGCTCTCGGTGAGGTGCGCTCGGTGAGGTTCACTCGGTGGGGTGCCATCGGTGAGGTGCGCTCAGTGTGGTGCCCTCGGTGAGGTGCGCTCGGTGAGGTGCGCTCGGTGAGGTCCGCTCGGTGAGGTGCGCTCGGTGAGGTGCCCTCGGTGAGGTGCGCACGGTGAGGTGCGCTCGGTGAGATGCGCTCGGTGAGGTGCGCTCGGTGAGGTAAGCTCGGTGAGATGCGCCCGCTGAGGTTCGCTCGGTGAGGTGCCCTCGGTGAGGTGCGCTCGGTGAGGTGCCCTCAGTGAGGTGCGCTCGGTGAGGTGCGCTCGTTGAGGTGCCCTCGGTTAGGTGACCTCGGTGAGGTGCGCTCGATGAGATGCCCTCGGTTAGGTGCGCTCGGTGAGGTATGCTCGGTAAGGGGCGCTCTGTGAGATGCGCTCGGTGAAGTCCGCTCGGTGAGGTGCCCTCGGTAGGGTGCGCTCGGTGAGGTGCCCTCGGTTAAGTGCGCTCGGTGAAGAACGCTCGGTGAGGTGCGCTCTGTGAGGTGCGCTCGGTGAGGTGCCCTCGGTGAGGTGCGCTCGGTGAGGTCTGTGAGGTATGCTCGGTGACTTGCGGTCTGTGAGGTGCGATCGGTGAGGTGCGCTCTGTGAGGTGCGCTCGGCGAGGTGCGCTCGGTGATGTGCGCTCGGTTAGGTGACCTCGGTGAGGTGCCCTCGGTGGGGTGCGCTCGGTGAGGTGCCCTCGGTTAAGTGCGCTCGGTGAAGAACGCTCGGTGAGGTGCGCTCTGTGAGGTGCGCCCGGTGAGATGCCCTCGGTTAGGTGCGCTCGGTGAGGTCTGTGAGGTATGCTCGGTGACTTGCGGTCTGTGAGGTGCGCTCGGTGAGGTGCGCTCGGTGAGGTGCGCTCGGTGAGCTGCTCTCGGTGAGGTGCTCTCGGTGAGGTGCGCTCGGTGAGGTTCACTCGGTGGGGTGCCATCGGTGAGGTGCGCTCGGTGTGGTGCGCTCGGTGAGGTGCGCTCGGTGAGGTGCCCTCAGTCAGGTGCGCTCGGTGAGGTGCGCTCGGTGAGGTCTGTGAGGTATGCTCGGTGACTTGCGGTCTGTGAGGTGCGCTCGGTGAGGTGCGCTCGGTGAGGTGCGCTCGGTGAGGTGCGCTCGGTGAGCTGCGCTCGGTTAGGTGCCCTCGGTAGGGTGCGCTCGGTGAGGTGCCCTCGGTTAAGTGCGCTCGGTGAAGAACGCTCGGTGAGGTGCGCTCTGTGAGGTGCGCTCGGTGAGATGCACTCGGTGAGGTGCGCTCGGTGAGGTCTGTGAGGTATGCTCGGTGACTTGCGGTCTGTGAGGTGCGCTCGGTGAGGTGCGCTCGGTGAGGTGCGCTCGGTGAGGTGCCCTCGGTGAGGTGCCCTCGGTGAGGTGCGCTCGGTGAGATGCCCTCGGTGAGGTGCGCTCGTTGAGGTACGCTCGGTGAGGTGCGCTCGGTGAGCTGCTCTCGGTGAGGTGCTCTCGGTGAGGTGCGCTCGGTGAGGTTCACTCGGTGAGGGTGCCTCGGTGAGGTGCGCTCGGTGAGGTGCGCTCGGTGAGGTGCGCTCGGTGAGGTGCGCTCGGTGAGGTGCCCTCGGTGAGGTGCGCTCGGTGAGGTGCGCTCGGTGAGGTGCCCTCGGTGAGGTGCGCTCGGTGAGGTGCGCTCGGTGAGGTGCGCTCCGAGAGGTGCGCTCGGTGTGGTGCCCTCGGTGAGGTGCGCTCCGAGAGGTGCGCTCGGTGTGGTGCCCTCGGTGAGGTGCGCTCGGTGAGGTGCGCTCGGTGAGGTGCCCTCGGTGAGCTGCGCTCGGTTAGGTGACCTCGGTGAGGTGCGCTCGGTGAGATGCCCTCGGTGAGGTGCGCTCGTTGAGGTACGCTCGGTGAGATGCGCTCGGTGAGCTGCTCTCGGTGAGGTGCTCTCGGTGAGGTGCGCTCGGTGAGGTTCACTCGGTGGGGTGCCATCGGTGAGGTGCGCTCGGTGTGGTGCCCTCGGTGAGGTGCGCTCTGTGAGGTGCGCTCGGCGAGGTGCGCTCGGTGAGGTGCGCTCGGTTAGGTGACCTGGGTGAGGTGCCCTCGGTAGGGTGCGCTCGGTGAGGTGCCCTCGGTTAAGTGCGCTCGGTGAAGAACGCTCGGTGAGGTGCGCTCTGTGAGGTGCGCCGGTGAGATGCCCTCGGTTAGGTGCGCTCGGTGAGGTCTGTGAGGTATGCTCGGTGACTTGCGGTCTGTGAGGTGCGCTCGGTGAGGTCCGCTCGGTGAGGTGCCCTCGGTGAGGTGCGCTCGGTGTGGTGCGCTCGGTGAGCTGCGCTCGGTTAGGTGACCTCGGTGAGGTGCGCTCGGTGAGGTGCGCTCGGTGAGGTGCGCTCGGTGAGGTTGCCTCGGTGAGGTGCGCTCGGTGAGGTGCGCTCGGTGAGGTGCGCTCGGTGAGGTGCGCTCGGTGAGGTGCGCTCGGTGAGGTGCGCTCGGTGAGGTGCGCTCGGTGAGGTGCGCTCGGTGAGGTGCCTCGGTGAGGTGCCTCGGTGAGGTGCGCTCGGTGAGGTGCGCTCGGTGAGGTGCGCTCGGTGAGGTGCGCTCGGTGAGGTGCGCTCGGTGAGGTGCGCTCGGTGAGGTGCGCTCGGTGAGATGCCCTCGGTGAGGTGCGCTCGGTGAGGTCTGTGAGGTGCGCTCGGTGAGGTGCGCTCGGTGAGGTGCGCTCGGTGAGGTGCCCTCGGTGAGGTGCGCTCGGTGAGGTGCGCTCGGTGAGCTGCGCTCGGTTAGGTGACCTCGGTGAGGTGCGCTCGGTGAGATGCCCTCGGTTAGGTGCGCTCGGTGAGGTATGCTCGGTAAGGTGCGCTCTGTGAGGTGCGCTCGGTGAGGTCCGCTCGGTGAGGTGCGCTCGGTGAGGTGACCTCGGTGAGGAGCGCTCGGTGAGGTGCGCTCGGTGAGCTGCGCTCGGTTAGGTGACCTCGGTGAGGTGCGCTCGGTGAGATGCCCTCGGTTAGGTGCGCTCGGTGAGGTATGCTCGGTAAGGTGCGCTCTGTGAGGTGCGCTCGGTGACGTGCGCTCGGTGAGGTGCGCTCGGTGAGGTGACCTCGGTGAGGTGCCCTCGGTGAGGTGCGCTCGGTGAGGTGCGCTCGGTGAGGTGCCCTCGGTGAGGTGCGCTCGGTGAGGTGCGCTCGGTGAGGTGCGCTCGTGAGGTGCGCTCGGTGAGGTGCCCTCGGTGAGGTGCGCTCGGTGAGGTGCGCTCGGTGAGGTGCCCTCGGTGAGGTGCCTCGGTGAGGTGCCCTCGGTGAGGTGCGCTCGGTGAGGTGCGCTCGGTGAGGTGCGCTCGGTGAGGTGCCCTCGGTGAGGTGCGCTCGGTGAGGTGCGCTCGGTGAGGTGCGCTCGGTGAGGTGCCCTCGGTGAGGTGCGCTCGGTGAGGTGCCCTCGGTGAGGTGCGCTCGGTGAGGTGCCCTCGGTGAGGTGCGCTCGGTGAGGTGCGCTCGGTGAGGTGCGCTCGGTGAGGTGCGCTCGGTGAGGTGCACTCGGTGAGGTGCGCTCGGTGAGGTGCCCTCGGTGAGGTGCGCTCGGTGAGGTGCCCTCGGTTAGGTGCGCTCGGTGAAGTGCGCTCGGTGAGGTGCGCTCGGTGAGGTGCCGTCGGTGAGGTGCTCTCGGTGAGGTGCGCTCGGTGAGGTGCCCTCGGTGAGGTGCACTCGGTGAGGTGCCCTCGGTGAGGTGCCTTCGGTGAGGTGCCCTCGGTGAGGTGCGCTCAGTGAGGTGCGCTCGGTGAGGTGCGCTCGATGAGGTGCGCTCGGTGAGGTGCGCTCGGTTAGGTGCGCTCGGTTAGGTGCCTCGGTGAGGTGCGCTCGGTGAGGTGCGCTCGGTGAGATGCCCTCGGTGAGGTGCCCTCGGTTAAGTGCGCTCGGTGAAGTACGCTCGGTGAGGTGCGCTCTGTGAGGTGCGCTCGGTGAGGTGCGCTCGGTGAGGTGCGCTCGGTTAGGTGACCTCGGTGAGGTGCCCTCGGTAGGGTGCGCTCGGTGAGGTGTCTTCGGTGAGGTGCCCTCGGTGAGGTGCGCTCAGTGAGGTGCGCTCGGTGTGGTGCGCTTGGTTAGGTGACCTCGGTGAGGTGCCCTCGGTGAGGAGCCTTCGGTGAGGTGCCCTCGGTGAGGTGCGCTCGGGTGAGGTGCACTCGGTGAGGTGCGCTCGGTGAGGTGTCCTCGGTGAGGTGCGCTCGGTGAGGTGCGCTCGGTGAGGTGCGCTCGGTGAGGTGCCCTCGGTGAGGTGCGCTCGGTGAGGTGCGCTCGGTGAGTTGCCCTTGGTGGGGTGCGCTCGGTGAGGTGCACTCGGTGAGGTGCCCTCGGTGAGGTGCGCTCGGTGAGGTCCGCTCGGTGAGGCGCGCTCGGTGAGGTGCCCTCGGTAGGGTGCGCTCGGTTAGGTGCACTCGGTGAGGTGCCTTTGGTGAGGTGCGCTCGGTGAGGTCCGCTCGGTGAGGCGCGCTCGGTGAGGTGCCCTCGGTGAGGTGCGCTCAGTGAGGTCCGCTTAGTGAGGTGCGCTCAGTGAGGTCGGCTCAGTGAGGTGCACTCGGTGAGGAGCGCTCGGTGAGGTGCGCTCGGTATCGTGCGCTCGGTGAGGTGCCCTCGGTGAGGTGCGCTCGGTGAGGTGCGCTCAGTGAGGTCCGCTTAGTGAGGTGCGCTCAGTGAGGTCGGCTCAGTGAGGTTCACTCGGTGAGGAGCGCTCGGTGAGGTGCGCTCGGTATCGTGCGCTCGGTGAGGTGCCCTCGGTGAGGTGCGCTCGGTGAGGTGCCCTCGGTGAGGTGCGCTCGGTGAGGTGCCCTCGGTGAGGTGCGCTCGGTGAGGTTCGCTCGGTGAGGTGCGCTCGGTGAGGTGCGCTCGGTGAGGAGCATTCGGTGAGGAGCATTCGGTGAGGAGCCCTCGCTTCACCGAGCGCACTTAACCGAGGGCACCTCACCGAGCGCACCTCACCGAGCGCACCTCACCGAGCGCACCTCACCGAGCGCACCTCACCGAGCGCACCTCACCGAGCGCACCTCACCGAGGTCACCTAACCGAGCGCAGCTCACCGAGCGCACCTCACCGAGCGCACCTCACCGAGGGCACCTCACCGAGCGGACCTCACCGAGCGCACCTCACAGACCGCAAGTCACCGAGCATACCTCACAGACCTCACCGAGCGCACCTAACCGAGGGCATCTCACCGGGCGCACCTCACCGAGCGCACCTCACCGAGCGCACCTCACCGAGCGCACCTCACCGAGCGCACCTCACCGACCGCACCTCACCGATGGCACCTCACCGAGCGCACCTCACCGAGCGCACCTCACCGAGCGCACCTTACCGAGTGCACCTCACTGAGCGCACCTCACCGAGGGCAACTCACCGAGCGCACCTCACCGAGCGCACCCTACCGAGGGCACCTCACCGAGCGGACTTCACCGAGCGCACCTCACAGAGCGCACCTTACCGAGCCTACCTCACCGAGCGCACCTAACCGAGGGCATCTCACCGAGCGCACCTCACCGAGGTCACCTAACCGAGCGCACCTCACCGAGCGCACCTCACTGAGCGCACATCACTGAAGGCACCTCACCGAGCGCACCTCACCGAGGGCACCTCACCGAGGCTCCTCACCGAGGGCACCTCACCGAGCGCACCCTACCGAGGGCACCTCACCGAGCGCGCCTCACCGAGCGGACCTCACCGAGCGCACCTCACCGATGGCACCTCACCGAGCGCACCTCACCGAGCGCACCTTACCGAGTGCACCTCACCGAGCGCACCTCACCGAGGGCAACTCACCGAGCGCACCTCACCGAGCGCACCCTACCGAGGGCACCTCACCGAGCGGACCTCACCGAGCGCACCTCACAGAGCGCACCTTACCGAGCATACCTCACCGAGCGCACCTAACCGAGGGCATCTCACCGAGCGCACCTCACCGAGGTCACCTAACCGAGCGCACCTCACCGAGCGCACCTCACCGAGCGGACCGCACCGAGCGCACCTCACCGAGGGCACCTCACCGGAGGCACCTCACCGAGCGCACCTCACCGAGTGCACCTCACTGAGCGCACCTCACTGAAGGCACCTCACCGAGCGCACCTCACCGAGGGCATCTCACCGAGCGCACCTCACCGAGCGTTCTTCACCGAGCGCTCTTAACCGAGGGCACCTCACCGAGCGCACCTCACGGAGGGCTCCTCACCGAATGCTCCTCACCGAATGCTCCTCACCGAGCGCACCTCACCGAGCGCACCTCACCGAGCGGACCTCACCGAGCGCACCTCACCGAGGGCACCTCAACGAGCGCACCTCACCGAGGGCACCTCACCGAGCGCACCTCACCGACGGCACCTCACCGAGCGCACCATACCGAGCGCACCTCACCGAGGTCACCTTACCGAGCGCAGCTCACCGAGCGCACCCTACCGAGGGCACCTCACCGAGCGCACCTCGCCGAGAGCACCTCACTGAGCGCACCTCACTGAAGGCACCTCACCGAGCGCACCTCACCGAGGGCACCTCACCGAGCGCACCTCACCGAGCGCACCTCACCGAGAGCACCTCACCGAGCGCACCTCACCGAGGCACCTCACCGAGCGCACCTCACCGAGCGCACCTCACCGAGCGCACCTCACCGAGCGCACCTCACCGAGGCTCCTCACCGAGGGCACCTCACCGAGCGCACCTCACCGAGCGCACCTCACCGAGGCACCTCACCGAGCGCACCTCACCGAGCGCACCTCACCGAGCGCACCTCACCGAGCGCACCTCACCGAGCGCACCTCACCGAGGGCACCTCACCGAGCGCACCTCACCGAGTGCATCTCACCGAGCGCACCCTACCGAGGGCACCTCACCGAGCGCACCTCACCGAGGGCACCTCACCGAGCGCACTCACCGAGGGCATCTCACCGAGCGCACCTCACCGAGCGCACCTCACCGAGGCACCTCACCGAGCGCACCTCACCGAGCGCACCTCACCGAGCGCACCTCACCGAGCGCACCTCACCGAGCGCACCTCACCGAGCGCACCTCACCGAGGGCACCTCACCGAGCGCACCTCACCGAGCGCACCTCACCGAGCGCACCTCACCGAGGCACCTCACCGAGCGCACCTCACCGAGCGCACCTCACCGAGCGCACCTCACCGAGCGCACCTCACCGAGGGCACCTCACCGAGCGCACCTCACCGAGCGCACCTCACCGAGCGCACCTCACCGAGCGAACCTCACCGAGCGCACCTCACCGAGGGCACCTCACCGAAGGCTCCTCACCGAGGGCACCTCACCGAGCGCACCCTACCGAGGGCACCTCACCGAGCGCGCCTCACCGAGCGGACCTCACCGAGCGCACCTCACAGAGCGCAGCTCACCGAGCATACCTCACCGAGGGCAACTCACCGAGCGCACCTCACCGAGCGCACCCTACCGAGGGCACCTCACCGAGCGCACCTCACCGAGCGCACCTCACAGAGCGCACCTTACCGAGCATACCTCACCGAGCGCACCTAACCGAGGGCATCTCACCGAGCGCACCTCACCGAGGTCACCTCACCGAGCGCACCTCACCGAGCGCACCTCACCGAGCGCACCTCACCGAGCGCACCTCACCGAGGGCACCTCACCGAGGCACCTCACCGAGCGCACCTCACCGAGCGCACCTCACCGAGCGCACCTCACCGAGGGCACCTCACCGAGGCACCTCACCGAGCGCACCTCACCGAGCGCACCTCACCGAGCGCACCTCACCGAGGGCACCTCACCGAGCGCACCTCACCGAGGGCACCTCACCGAGCGCACCTCACCGAGTGCACCTCACCGAGCGCACCTCACCGAGGGCACCTCACCGAAGCACCTCACCGAGCGCACCTCACCGAGGGCACCTCACCGAGCGCACCTCACCGAGGGCACCTCACCGAGCGCACCTCACCGAGGGCACCTCACCGAGCGCACCTCACCGAGCGCACCTCACCGAGCGCACCTCACCGAGCGCACCTCACCGAGCGCACCTCACCGAGGGCACCTCACCGAGCGCACCTCACCGAGCGCACCTCACCGAGCGCACCTCACCGAGCGCACCTCACCGAGCGCACCTAACCGAGCGCACCTCACCGAGCGCACCTCACCGAGTGCACCTCACTGAGCGCACCTCACTGAAGGCACCTCACCGAGCGCACCTCACCGAGGGCATCTCACCGAGCGCACCTCACCGAGCGTTCTTCACCGAGCGCTCTTAACCGAGGGCACCTCACCGAGCGCACCGAACCGAGCGCACCTCACCGAGCGCACCTCACCGAGCGCACCTCACTGAGCGCACCTCACCGAGGGCACCTCACCGAAGACACCTCACCGAGCGCACCCTACCGAGGGCACCTCACCGAGGTCACCTAACCGAGCGCACCTCACCGAGCGCACCTCGCCGAGAGCACCTCACAGAGCGCACCTCACCGAGCGTTCTTCACCGAGCGCTCTTAACCGAGGGCACCTCACCGAGCGCACCTCACGGAGGGCTCCTCACCGAATGCTCCTCACCGAATGCTCCTCACCGAGCGCACCTCACCGAGCGCACCTCACCGAGCGAACCTCACCGAGCGCACCTCACCGAGGGCACCTCAACGAGCGCACCTCACCGAGGGCACCTCACCGAGCGCACCTCACCGACGGCACCTCACCGAGCGCACCATACCGAGCGCACCTCACCGAGGTCACCTAACCGAGCGCAGCTCACCGAGCGCACCTCACCGAGCGCACCTCACCGAGGGCACCTCACTGAGCGGACCTCACCGAGCGCACCTTACAGACCGCAAGTCACCGAGCATTCATCACAGACCTCACCGAGCGCACCTAACCGAGGGCATCTCACCGGGCGCACCTCACCGAGCGCACCTCACCGAGCGCACCTCACCGAGAGCACCTCACCGACCGCACCTCACCGATGGCACCTCACCGAGCGCACCTCACCGAGCGCACCTCACCGAGCGCACCTCACCGAGCGCACCTCACCGAGCGCACCTCACCGAGCGCACCTCACCGAGCGCACCTCACCGAGCGCACCTCACCGAGTGCACCTCACCGAGGGCACCCTCACCGAGGGCACCTCACCGAGCGCACCTCACCGAGGGCACCTCACCGAGCGCACTTTACCGGGGGCATCTCACCGAGCGCACCTCACGAGCGCACCTCACCGAGGTCACCTAACCGAGCGCACCTCACCGAGCGCACCTCACCGAGCGCACCTCACCGAGCGCACCTCACCGAGCGCACCTCACTGAGCGCACCTCACCGAGGGCACCTCACCGAGGCACCTCACCGAGCGCACCTCTACCGAGGGCACCTCACCGAGGCACCTCACCGAGCGCACCTCACCGAGCGCACCTCACCGAGCGCACCTCACCGAGCGCACCTCACCGAGGGCACCTCACCGAGCGCACCTCACCGAGGGCACCTCACCGAGCGCACCTCACCGAGCGCACCTCACCGAGCGCACCTCACCGAGCGCACCTCACCGAGCGCACCTCACCGAGCGGCACCTCACCGAGCGCACCTCACCGAGCGCACCTCACCGAGGGCACCTCACCGAGCGCACCTCACCGAGCGCACCTCACCGAGCGCACCTCACCGAGCGCACCTCACCGAGCGCACCTCACCGAGGGCACCTCACCGAGCGCACCTCACCGACGGCACCTCACCGAGCGCACCATACCGAGCGCACCTCACCGAGGTCACCTAACCGAGCGCAGCTCACCGAGCGCACCTCACCGAGCGCACCTCACCGAGGGCACCTCACTGAGCGGACCTCACCGAGCGCACCTTACAGACCGCAAGTCACCGAGCATTCATCACAGACCTCACCGAGCGCACCTAACCGAGGGCATCTCACCGGGCGCACCTCACCGAGCGCACCTCACCGAGCGCACCTCACCGAGAGCACCTCACCGACCGCACCTCACCGATGGCACCTCACCGAGCGCACCTCACCGAGCGCACCTCACCGAGCGCACCTTACCGAGTGCACCTCACTGAGCGGACCTCACTGAGCGCACCTCACTGAGCGGACCTCACTGAGCGCACCTCACCGAGGGCACATCACCGAAGGCTCCTCACCGAGAGCACCTCACCGAGCGCACCTCACGGAGGGCTCCTCACCGAGCGCACTTTACCGGGGGCATCTCACCGAGCGCACCTCACCGAGCGCACCTCACCTAGCGCACCTAACCGAGGCACCTCACCGAGCGCACCTCACCGAGAGCACCTCACCGAGCGCACCTCACCGAGGCACCTCACCGAGCGCACCTCACCGAGCGCACCTCACCGAGCGCACCTCACCGAGCGCACCTCACCGAGGGCACCTCACTGAGCGGACCTCACCGAGCGCACCTTACAGACCGCAAGTCACCGAGCATTCATCACAGACCTCACCGAGCGCACCTAACCGAGGGCATCTCACCGGGCGCACCTCACCGAGCGCACCTCACCGAGCGCACCTCACCGAGAGCACCTCACCGACCGCACCTCACCGATGGCACCTCACCGAGCGCACCTCACCGAGCGCACCTCACCGAGCGCACCTTACCGAGTGCACCTCACTGAGCGGACCTCACTGAGCGCACCTCACTGAGCGGACCTCACTGAGCGCACCTCACCGAGGGCACATCACCGAAGGCTCCTCACCGAGAGCACCTCACCGAGCGCACCTCACGGAGGGCTCCTCACCGAGCGCACTTTACCGGGGGCATGTCACTGAGCGGACCTCACTGAGCGCACCTCAGCTAGCGAACCTAACCGAAGGCTCCTCACCGAGGGCACCTCACCGAGAGCACCTCACCGACCGCACCTCACCGATGGCACCTCACCGAGCGCACCTCACCGAGCGCACCTCACCGAGCGCACCTCACCGAGCGCACCTCACCGAGCGCACCTCACCGAGGGCACCTCACCGAGGGCACCTCACCGAGTGCTTCTCACCGAGGGCACCCTACCGAGGGCACCTCAACGAGCGCACCTCACCGAGGGCACCTCACCGAGCGCACTTTACCGGGGGCATCTCACCGAGCGCACCTCACTGAGCGCACCTCACCGAGGTCACCTAACCGAGCGCACCACACCGAGCGCACCTCACCGAGCGCACCTCACCGAGCGCACCTCACCGAGCGCACCTCACTGAGCGCACCTCACCGAGGGCACCTCACCGAAGACACCTCACCGAGCGCACCCTACCGAGGGCACCTCACCGAGGTCACCTCACCGAGCGCACCTCACCGAGCGCACCTCACCGAGCGCACCTCACCGAGCGCACCTCACCGAGCGCACCTCACCGAGCGCACCTCACCGAGGGCACCTCACCGAGGCACCTCACCGAGCGCACCTCACCGAGCGCACCTCACCGAGCGCACCTCACCGAGCGCACCTCACCGAGCGCACCTCACCGAGCGCACCTCACCGAGCGCACCTCACCGAGGGCACCTCACCGAGGCACCTCACCGAGCGCACCTCACCGAGCGCACCTCACCGAGCGCACCTCACCGAGCGCACCTCACCGAGCGCACCTCACCGAGCGCACCTCACCGAGCGCACCTCACCGAGCGCACCTCACCGAGGGCACCTCACCGAGCGCACCTCACCGAGCGCACCTCACCGAGCGCACCTCACCGAGGCACCTCACCGAGCGCACCTCACCGAGCGCACCTCACCGAGCGCACCTCACCGAGCGCACCTCACCGAGGGCACCTCACCGAGCGCACCTCACCGAGCGCACCTCACCGAGCGCACCTCACCGAGGGCACCTCACCGAGCGCACCTCACCGAGCGCACCTCACCGAGCGCACCTCACCGAGGGCACCTCACCGAGCGCACCTCACCGAGCGCACCTCACCGAGCGCACCTCACCGAGCGCACCTCACCGAGCGCACCTCACCGAGGGCACCTCACCGAGCGCACCTCACCGAGCGCACCTCACCGAGCGCACCTCACCGAGCGCACCTCACCGAGCGCCCTCACCGAGCGCCCTCACCGAGGGCACCTCACCGAGCGCACCTCACCGAGCGCACCTCACCGAGCGCACCTCACCGAGGGCATCTCACCGTGCGCACCTCACCGAGCGCACCTCACCGAGCATACCTCATTGAGCGCACCTAACCGAGGGCATCTCACCGAGCGCACCTCACCGAGCGCACCTCACCGAGCGGACCTCACCGAGCGCACCTCACCGGGCGCACCTCACCGAGCATACCTCACCGAGCGCACCTCACCGAGGGCATCTCACCGAGCGCACCTCACCGAGGTCACCTAACCGAGCGCACCTCACCGAGCGCACCTCACCGAGCGCACCTCACCGAGCGCACCTCACCGAGGGCACCTCACCGAGGCACCTCACCGAGCGCACCTCACCGAGCGCACCTCACCGAGCGCACCTCACGAGGCACCTCACCGAGCGCACCTCACCGAGGGCACCTCACCGAGCGCACCTCACCGAGCGTTCTTCACCGAGCGCTCTTAACCGAGGGCACCTCACCGAGCGCACCTCACGGAGGGCTCCTCACCGAATGCTCCTCACCGAATGCTCCTCACCGAGCGCACCTCACCGAGCGCACCTCACCGAGCGCACCTCACCGAGCGCACCTCACCGAGCGCACCTCACCGAGCGCACCTCACCGAGGGCACCTCACCGAGCGCACCTCACCGACGGCACCTCACCGAGCGCACCTCACCGAGCGCACCTCACCGAGGTCACCTCACCGAGCGCACCTCACCGAGCGCACCTCACCGAGGGCACCTCACCGAGCGCACCTCACCGAGCGCACCTCACGACGCAGTCACCGAGCACCTCACAGACCTCACCGAGCGCACCTCACCGAGGGCACCTCACCGAGCGCACCTCACCGAGTGCACCTCACCGAGCGCACCTCACCGAGGCACCTCACCGAGCGCACCTCACCGAGGGCACCTCACCGAGCGCACCTCACCGAGCGCACCTCACCGAGCGCACCTACCGAGGGCACCTCACCGAGCGCACCTCACCGAGCGCACCTCACCGAGCGCACCTCACCGAGCGCACCTCACCGAGCGCACCTCACCGAGGGCACCTCACCGAGCGCACCTCACCGAGCGCACCTCACCGAGGGCACCTCACCGAGGTCACCTAACCGAGCGCACCTCACCGAGCGCACCTCACCGAGCGCACCTCACCGAGCGCACCTCACCGAGCGCACCTCACCGAGCGCACTCACCGAGGGCACCTCACCGAGCGCACCTCACCGAGGGCACCTCACCGAGGCACCTCACCGAGCGCACCTCACCGAGCGCACCTCACCGAGCGCACCTCACCGAGCGCACCTCACCGAGCGCACCTCACCGAGGGCACCTCACCGAGCGCACCTCACCGAGCGCACCTCACCGAGCGCACCTCACCGAGCGCACCTCACCGAGCGCACCTCACCGAGCGCACCTCACCGAGGCACCTCACCGAGCGCACCTCACCGAGCGCACCTCACCGAGCGCACCTCACCGAGCGCACCTCACCGAGCGCACCTCACCGAGCGCACCTCACCGAGCGCACCTCACCGAGCGCACCTCACCGAGGGCACCTCACCGAGCGCACCTCACCGAGCGCACCTCACCGAGCGCACCTCACCGAGCGCACCTCACCGAGCGCACCTCACCGAGCGCACCTCACCGAGCGCACCTCACCGAGCGCACCTCACCGAGCGCACCTCACCGAGGGCACCTCACCGAGCGCACCTCACCGAGCGCACCTCACCGAGCGCACCTCACCGAGGGCACCTCACCGAGCGCACCTCACCGAGCGCACCTCACCGAGCGCACCTCACCGAGCGCACCTCACCGAGCGCACCTCACCGAGCGCACCTCACCGAGCGCACCTCACCGAGCGCACCTCACCGAGCGCACCTCACCGAGCGCACCTCACCGAGGGCATCTCACCGAGCGCACCTCACCGAGCGCACCTCACCGAGCGCACCTCACCGAGCGCACCTCACCGAGCGCACCTCACCGAGCGCACCTCACCGAGCGCACCTCACCGAGCGCACCTCACCGAGCGCACCTCACCGAGCGCACCTCACCGAGCGCACCTCACCGAGCGCACCTCACCGAGCGCACCTCACCGAGCGCACCTCACCGAGGGCACCTCACCGAGCGCACCTCACCGAGCGCACCTCACCGAGCGCACCTCACCGAGGGCACCTCACCGAGCGCACCTACCGAGGGCACTCACCGAGCGCACCTCACCGAGCGCACCTCACCGAGCGCACCTCACCGAGCGCACCTCACCGAGCGCACCTCACCGAGCGCACCTCACCGAGCGCACCTCACCGAGCGCACCTCACCGAGCGCACCTCACCGAGCGCACCTCACCGAGCGCACCTCACCGAGCGCACCTCACCGAGCGCACCTCACCGAGCGCACCTCACCGAGCGCACCTCACCGAGCGCACCTCACCGAGCGCACCTCACCGAGCGCACCTCACCGAGCGCACCTCACCGAGCGCACCTCACCGAGCGCACCTCACCGAGCGCACCTCACCGAGCGCACCTCACCGAGCGCACCTCACCGAGCGCACCTCACCGAGCGCACCTCACCGAGGCACCTCACCGAGCGCACCTCACCGAGCGCACCTCACCGAGGGCACCTCACCGAGCGCACCTCACCGAGCGCACCTCACCGAGGGCACCTCACCGAGGCACCTCACCGAGCGCACCTCACCGAGCGCACCTCACCGAGGGCACCTCACCGAGCGCACCTCACCGAGCGCACCTCACCGAGGCACCTCACCGAGGCACCTCACCGAGCGGACTTCACCGAGCGCACCTCACAGAGCGCACCTTACCGAGCATACCTCACCAAACGCACCTAACCGAGGGCATCTCACCGAGCGCACCTCACCGAGGTCACCTCACCGAGCGCACCTCACCGAGCGCACCTCACCGAGCGCACCTCACCGAGGGCACCTCACCGAGCGCACCTCACCGAGGGCACCTACCGAGCGCACCTCACCGAGGGCACCTCACCGAGCGCACCCTCACCGAGGGCACCTCACCGAGCGCACCTCACCGAGCGGACCTCACCGAGCGACCTCACGAGCGCACCTCACCGAGCGCACCTCACCGAGGGCACCTCACCGAGCGCACCTCACCGAGCGCACCCTCACCGAGGGCACCTCACCGAGGTCACCTCACCGAGCGCACCTCACCGAGCGCACCTCACCGAGCGCACCTCACCGAGCGCACCTACCGAGCACCTCACCGAGCGCACCTCACCGAGGCACCTCACCGAGCGCACCTCACCGAGCGCACCTCACCGAGCGCACCTCACCGAGCGCACCTCACCGAGCGCACCTCACCGAGCGCACCTCACCGAGCGCACCTCACCGAGCGCACCTCACCGAGGGCACCTCACCGAGCGCACCTCACCGAGCGCACCTCACCGAGCGCACCTCACCGAGCGCACCTCACCGAGCGCACCTCACCGAGCGCACCTCACCGAGGGCACCTCACCGAGCGCACCTCACCGAGCGCACCTCACCGAGCGCACCTCACCGAGCGCACCTCACCGAGCGCACCTCACCGAGCGCACCTCACCGAGCGCACCTCACCGAGCGCACCTCACCGAGCGCACCTCACCGAGCGCACCTCACCGAGCGCACCTCACCGAGCGCACCTCACCGAGCGCACCTCACCGAGCGCACCTCACCGAGCGCACCTCACCGAGCGCACCTCACCGAGGGCACCTCACCGAGGGCACCTCACCGAGCGCACCTCACCGAGCGCACCTCACCGAGCGCACCTCACCGAGGGCACCTCACCGAGCGCACCTCACCGAGCGCACCTCACCGAGGGCACCTCACCGAGCGCACCTCACCGAGCGCACCTCACCGAGCGCACCTCACCGAGCGCACCTCACCGAGCGCACCTCACCGAGGGCACCTCACCGAGCGCACCT
This sequence comes from Frankliniella fusca, assembly GCA_029379305.1. Taxonomy (NCBI): domain Eukaryota; kingdom Metazoa; phylum Arthropoda; class Insecta; order Thysanoptera; family Thripidae; genus Frankliniella; species Frankliniella fusca. Next base: position 21,306 of record JAHWGI010001429.1, read on the forward strand.
CACCGAGCGCACCTCACCGAGCGCACCTCACCGAGGGCACCTCACCGAGCGCACCTCACCGAGCGCACCTCACCGAGCGCACCTCACCGAGCGCACCTCACCGAGCGCACCTCACCGAGGCACCTCACCGAGCGCACCTCACCGAGCGCACCTCACCGAGCGCACCTCACGAGCGCACCTCACCGAGCGCACCTCACCGAGCGCACCTCACCGAGCGCACCTCACCGAGCGCACCTCACCGAGCGCACCTCACTGAGCGCACCTCACCGAGGGCACCTCACCGATGCTCCTCACCGAGCGCACCTCACCGAGCGGACCTCACCGAGCGCACCTCACAGAGCGCAGCTCACCGAGCATACCTCACCGAGCGCACCTCACCGAGCATACCTCACCGAGCGCACCTAACCGAGGGCATCTCACCGAGCGCACCTCACCGAGGTCACCTAACCGAGCGCAGCTCACCGAGCGCACCTCACCGAGCGCACCTCACCGAGCGCATCTCACCGAGCGCACCTCACCGAGCGCACCTCACCGAGCGCACCTCACCGAGCGCACCTCACCGAGGGCACCTCACCGAGCGGACTTCACCGAGCGCATCTCACCGAGCGCACCTTACCGAGTGCACCTCACCGAGCGCACCTCACCGAGGGCACCTCACCGAGCGCGCCTCACCAAGCGGACCTCGCCGAGCGCACCTCACAGAGCGCAGGTCACCGAGCATACCTCACCGAGGGCAACTCACCGAGCGCACCTCACAGAGCGCATCTCACCGAGCGCACCTCACCGAGCGCACCTCACCGAGCGCACCTCACCGAGGGAACCTCAACGAGCGGACTTCACCGAGCGCATCTCACCGAGCGCACCTTACCGAGTGCACCTCACCGAGCGCACCTCACCGAGGGCACCTCACCGAGCGCGCCTCACCAAGCGGACCTCGCCGAGCGCACCTCACAGAGCGCAGGTCACCGAGCATACCTCACCGAGGGCAACTCACCGAGCGCACCTCACAGAGCGCACCTCACTGAGCGCACCTCACCGAGGTCACCTAACCGAGCGCAGCTCACCGAGCACACCTCACCGAGCGCACCTCACCGAGGTCACCTCACCGAGCGCACCTCACCGAGCGGACTTCACCGAGCGCACCTCACAGAGCGCACCTCACAGACCGCAAGTCACCGAGCATACCTCACAGACCTCACCGAGCGCACCTAACCGAGGGCATCTCACCGAGCGAACCTCACCGAGCGCACCTCACCGAGCGCACCTCACCGACCGCACCTCACCGATGGCACCTCACCGAGCGCACCTCACCGAGCGCATCTTACCGAGTGCACCTCACCGAGCGCACCTCACCGGGGGCACCTCACCGAGGTCACCTAACCGAGCGCACCTCACCGAGCGCACCTCACCGAGCGCACCTCACTGAAGGCACCTCACCGAGCGCACCTCACCGAGGCCATCTCACCGAGCGCACCTCACTGAGCGCACCTCACCGAGGGCACCTAACCGAAGACACCTCACCGAGCGCACCCTACCGAGGGCACCTCACCGAGGTCACCTAACCGAGCGCACCTCACCGAGCGCACCTCACCGAGGGCACCTCACCGAGCGAACCTCACCGAGGGCTCCTCACCGAATGCTCCTCACCGAATGCTCCTCACCGAGCGGACTTCACCGAGCGCACCTCACAGAGCGCACCTTACCGAGCATACCTCACCAAACGCACATAACCGAGGGCATCTCACCGAGCGCACCTCACCGAGGTCACCTAACCGAGCGCACCTTACCGAGCATACCTCACCGAGCGCACCTAACCGAGGGCATCTCACCGAGCGCACCTCACCGAGGTCACCTATCCGAGCGATCCTCACCGAGGGCACCTCACCGAGCGCACCCTACCGAGGGCACCTCACCGAGCGCGCCTCACCTAGCGGACCTCACCGAGCGTACCTCACAGAGCACAGCTCACCGAGCATACCTCACCGAGGGCAACTCACCGAGCGCACCTCACCGAGGGCACCCTACCGAGGGCACCTCACCGAGGTCACCTCACCGAGCGCACCTCACCGAGCGGACTTCACCGAGCGCACCTCACAGAGCGCACCTTACCGAGCATACCTCACCGAGCGCACCTCACCGATGGCACCCTACCGAGTGAACCTCACCGAGCGCACCTCACCGAGAGCACCTCACCGAGAGCACCTCACCGAGCGCACCTCACCGAGCGTACCTCAACGAGCGCACCTCACCGAGGGCATCTCACCGAGCGCACCTCACCGACCGGACTTGACCAAGCGCACCTCACCGAACGGACCTCACCGAGCGCACCTCACAAAGCGCACTTCACTGCGGGCACCTCAACAAGCGAACCTCACCGAGGGCACCTCACCGAGGGCAACTCACCGAAGGCACCTCACGGAGCGCACCTCACCGAGCGCACCTCACTGAAGGCACCTCACCGAGCGCACCTCACCGAGGGCACCTTACCGAAGGCTCCTCACCGAGGGCACCTCACCGAGAGCACCTCACCGAGCGCACCTCACCGAGCGCACCTCACCGAGGGCACCTCACCGAGCGCACCCTACCGAGGGCACCTCACCGAGGTCACCTTACCGAGCGCACCTCACCGAGGTCACCTAACCGAGCGCACCTCACCGAGCGCACCTCACCGAGCGCACCTCACTGAAGGCACCTCACCGAGCGCACCTCACCGAGGCCATCTCATCGAGCGCACCTCACTGAGCGCACCTCACCGAGGGCACCTAACCGAGGTCACCTTACCGAGCGCACCTCAACGAGGTCACCTAACCGAGCGCACCTCACCGAGCGCACCTCACCGAGCGCACCTCACTGAAGGCACCTCACCGAGCGCACCTCACCGAGGCCATCTCATCGAGCGCACCTCACTGAGCGCACCTCACCGAGGGCACCTAACCGAGCGCACCACACCGAGCGCACCTCACCGAGCGCACCTCACCGAGCGCACCTCACCGAGCGCACCTCACCGAGGGCACCTCACCGAATGCTCCTCACCGAGCGCACCTCACCGAGCGGACCTCACCGAGCGCACCTCACAGAGCGCAGCTCACCGAGCATACCTCACCGAGCGCACCTCACCGAGCATACCTCACCGAGCGCACCTAACCGAGGGCATCTCACCGAGCGCACCACACCGAGGTCACCTAACCGAGCGCAGCTCACCGAGCGCACCTCACCGAGCGCACCTCACCGAGGTCACCTCACTGAAGGCACCTCACCGAGGGCACCTCACCGAGCGCACCTCACCGAGCGCATCTCACCGAGCGCACCTCACCGAGCGCACCTTACCGAGTGCACCTCACTGAGCGCACCTCACCGAGGGCAACTCACCGAGCGCACCTCTCGGAGCGCACCTCACCGAGCGAACCTCAGCGGGCGCATCTCACCGAGCGTACCTCACCGAGCGCACCTCACCGAGCGCATCTCACCGAGCGCACCTCACCGAGCGCACCTCACCGAGCGCACCTCACCGAGGGCACCTCACCGAGGGCACCTCACCGAGCGCACCTCACCGAGCGCACCTCACCGAGCGCACCTCACCGAGCGCACCTCACCGAGGGCATCTCACCGAGCGCACCTCACCGAGGTCACCTAACCGAGCGCACCTCACCGAGCGCACCTCACCGAGCGCACCTCACCGAGCGCACCTCACCGAGCGCACCTCACCGAGCGCACCTCACCGAGCGCACCTCACCGAGCGCACCTCACCGAGCGCACCTCACCGAGTGCACCTCACCGAGCGCACCTCACCGAGGGCACCTCACCGAGCGCACCTCACCGAGCGCACCTCACCGAGCGAACCTCACCGAGGCGCACCTCACCGAGCGCACCTCACCGAGCGCACCTCACCGAGCGGCATCTCACCGAGCGCACCTCACCGAGCGCACCTCACCGAGCGCACCTCACCGAGGGCACCTCACCGAGGGCACCTCACCGAGCGCACCTCACCGAGCGCACCTCACCGAGCGCACCTCACCGAGGGCACCTCACCGAGCGCATCCTCACCGAGCGCACCTCACCGAGCGCACCTCACCGAGCGCACCTCACCGAGGGCAACTCACCGAGCGCACCTCACCGAGCGCACCCTACCGAGGGCACCTCACCGAGCGCACCTCACCGAGCGCACCTCACCGAGCGCACCTCACCGAGCGCACCTCACCGAGCGCACCTCACCGAGCGCACCTCACCGAGCGCACCTCACCGAGCGCACCTCACCGAGCGCACCTCACCGAGGGCACCTCACCGAGCGCACCTCACCGAGCGCACCTCACCGAGCGCACCTCACCGAGCGGACTTCACCGAGCGCACCTCACAGAGCGCACCTTACCGAGCATACCTCACCGAGCGCACCTCACCGATGGCACCCTACCGAGTGAACCTCACCGAGCGCACCTCACCGAGAGCACCTCACCGAGAGCACCTCACCGAGCGCACCTCACCGAGCGTACCTCAACGAGCGCACCTCACCGAGGGCATCTCACCGAGCGCACCTCACCGACCGGACTTGACCAAGCGCACCTCACCGAACGGACCTCACCGAGCGCACCTCACAAAGCGCACTTCACTGCGGGCACCTCAACAAGCGAACCTCACCGAGGGCACCTCACCGAGCGCACCTCACCGAGCGCACCTCACCGAGCGCACCTCACCGAGCGCACCTCACCGAGCGCACCTCACCGAGGTCACCTCACCGAGCGCACCTCACCGAGCGCACCTCACCGAGCGCACCTCACCGAGCGCACCTCACCGAGCGCACCTCACCGAGCGCACCTCACCGACGGCATCTCACCGAGCGCACCTCACCGAGGTCACCTAACCGAGCGCACCTCACCGAGCGCACCTCACCGAGCGCACCTCACTGAAGGCACCTCACCGAGCGCACCTCACAGAGCGCAGCTCACCGAGCATACCTCACCGAGCGCACCTCACCGAGCGCACCTCACCGAGGGCACCTCACCGAGCGCACCTCACCGAGCGGACCTCACCGAGCGCACCTCACAGAGCGCAGCTCACCGAGCATACCTCACCGAGGGCAACTCACCGAGCGCACCTCACCGAGCGCACCTACCGAGGGCACCTCACCGAGGTCACCTCACCGAGCGCACCTCACCGAGCGCACCTTACCGAGCATACCTCACCGAGCGCACCTAACCGAGGGCATCTCACCGAGCGCACCTCACCGAGGTCACCTCACCGAGCGCACCTCACCGAGCGCACCTCACCGAGCGCACCTCACCGAGCGCACTCACCGAGCACCTCACAGCACCTCACCGAGCGCACCTAACCGAGGGCATCTCACCGAGCGCACCTCACCGAGCGCACCTCACCGAGCGCACCTCACCGAGTGCACCTCACTGAGCGCACCTCACCGAGGGCTACTCACCGAGCGCACCTCACCGAGCGCACCTCACCGAGGGCACCTCACCGAGCGGACTTCACCGAGCGCACCTCACAGAGCGCACCTTACCGAGCATACCTCACCAAACGCACCTAACCGAGGGCATCTCACCGAGCGCACCTCACCGAGGTCACCTAACCGAGCGCACCTTACCGAGCATACCTCACCGAGCGCACCTAACCGAGGGCATCTCACCGAGCGCACCTCACCGAGGTCACCTCACCGAGCGCACCTCACCGAGCGCACCTCACCGAGCGCACCTCACCGAGGCACCTCACCGAGCGCACCTCACCGAGGGCACCTCACCGAGGCACCTCACCGAGGGCACCTCACCGAGCGCACCTCACCGAGGGCACCTCACCGAGCGCACCTCACCGAGCGCACCTCACCGAGCGCACCTCACCGAGGTCACCTCACCGAGCGCACCTCACCGAGCGGACTTCACCGAGCGCACCTCACAGAGCGCACCTTACCGAGCATACCTCACCGAGCGCACCTAACCGAGGGCATCTCACCGAGCGCACCTCACCGAGGTCACCTAACCGAGCGCAGCTCACCGAGCGCACCTCACCGAGCGCACCTCACCGAGGTCACCTCACCGAGCGCACCTCACCGAGCGGACTTCACCGAGCGCACCTCACAGAGCGCACCTAACCGAGCATACCTCACCGAGCGCACCTAACCGAGGGCATCTCACCGAGCGCACCTCACCGAGGTCACCTAACCGAGCGCACCTCACCGAGCGCACCTCACCGAGCGCACCTCACCGAGGGCATCTCACCGAGCGCACCTCACCGAGGTCACCTAACCGAGCGCTCCTCACCGAGGGCACCTCACCGAGCGCACCCTACCGAGGGCACCTCACCGAGCGCGCCTCACCGAGCGGACCTCACCGAGCGTACCTCACAGAGCGCAGCTCACCGAGCATACCTCACCGAGGGCAACTCACCGAGCGCACCTCACCGAGCGCACCCTGCCGAGGGCACCTCACCGAGGTCACCTCACCGAGCGCACCTCACCGAGCGGACTTCACCGAGCGCACCTCACAGAGCGCACCTTACCGAGCATACATGGTTTTCACACTTAATGTTGAGGATAAGTACTTTTGCTTTGTCTGCTTTCTACAATAATGAGAAACGTAGGCTGGAAATTTGTTTATATGAGCTCAAATCAAATCCTTGAAATCAGGTGTGTGGGCATGTTGGCTTGTAAATTTAAAATGAAACGGACTAGACAACCCGTATCTTTTTTATTAGTGACAGACGAAACACCGTCTACGATGCCAACCGCAACTAAAGAAGACTGTTTTAATGTAGGGAAAATAGAGAGAACTTTGCCTGCAGCAATGGCAACGTTTTCCAAAAATGGCCAGCCAAATAGAGCATATGTTCAGCAGAAGAAGTCAAAACCAGTGAAAGGTAAATTTTTAATTTCATAAAGATTGCTTGTAATTTTTTTTTTATTTGAACAACTGTACTAATACCATACTTTTATTTGCAGTCTCTAGTTCCACTGCTGATCCTAGAACTTCAGTTGCTTCAAATGGTTTAAGTAAGAGCAATATGTGATAATCTCTTTTCACAGGCTGAAACAGCAATCAGTTGTGGCACTTTGAGTTGTGTGCTGCTTAGAACCTGCTTGACACCAGACCTAATTCCTCTGTTTAATTTATTTATTTATTTATTTATTTATTTATTTATTTATTTATTTATTTATTTATTTATTTATTTATGTATCAATTTCTTTTTTTTTTTGTCTTTATGTTTTAGTCTTGGGGAAAGCTAATGGGAGGAAACCAACAAACACAGCAAGCCAAAGAGCAAATGTCCGTAGTGAGTTCATACCACCTAGAATTCTGAACTCATCAAACAAACTAAACCAGGGTGACAAGCACGGTTTGTTTCTGTGTTTTCCTATAGGATTTGCACAAAGCAAACTCTTTTCATGGAATTTATATTTTAACTCTCTTTAGCAGATGAGTTGATTCTAGAAGAAAACTGTTGGCTGTAGCCAAAAATCAACTACCCCATAAAGGTATCATGTGCCAAAGATTATTTAATCAAGTATACCATAATATTTTAAATGGTCTAGCTTTATCCCTGCTGCTTGAATATATATATTTTTTTAATTTTTTAGACCATGCAATACAGAGTGTAAGCAAAAACCTTTTCCAAGAATGTGATGACAGCGATGCAACTTCAGATGATGAATTGTTTAGAAATGAAGATGTCGATGAAGAATTTAATCCAAGCTGGAAACCTGATGAAGACAATGAAGATGATGATGATGATGATGGTGGTGATATACTTGCAAGTGAGGATGAGGAACAGGATGGAAACGAGTCAGGTATCGATCTATCCGGTCAGCAAAAGCCGTTCTACATGCGTTTCGACAACAAAGTCCTATCTACATGGCGTCAAACAACAAAATCCGATCTGTTTTTAAGCCTCATTTTCAGCCTCATTTTATACGGTCAGCAATAGTCCGATCTACACGGCACCCGTCAACAAAGTCCGATCTACCTGCAGATCGGACTTTGTTGACAAGACCAGTGTAGATCGGCCTTTGCTGACCGGATAAATTGATGCTGAAAATGAGGCATAAAAACAGATCGGATTTCGTTGTTTGACGCTATGTAGATAGGACGTTGTTGTCGAAACGCATGTAGAACGGCTTTTGCTGACCGGATAGATCGGTATGTATTTTATTTTCAGAAAATTAACCAAACCAGTGAAAAAACCACACCTCACCTTTAAAGTCTTCTAAATTACATGTAGTCCTCTATTGTCCAACAGTTCCCTTAAATGTTCCTGAGCATGAGTCACATGCTGGCACTCAATCTGATGATGTGGCAGATGATGAGGCAGACCAAGAAGCAGCAGATGAAACACCTAAAACAATTTCAAAAAAAAAAAAACAAACAAATGAAATGCAACGGAAACGGAATCCTGGACAAGAATACATTCAGATTAATGGTAAAATTGTGCAAGCTCGGGAAAGAAAACCCTCTCATGTACTGCCAGGAAGTGCCACTTAATTGTGACTCCAGCTGTGGGAGAAACTATATTCAATGAATATTGGGGACAGGGGAGCTACTAAAGAAGAGTAAGCTATATTTGTGGGAAACTCGCTTTCAGTACTCCTGAGCGCCATAAGAGACCTGGATTCTGATAAGAACAAAGAAGTTGTGTGGCAGTACTTCTTCACAATAAATGGAGAGAGACATCAGTTCTGTAAATCAACTTTCTTAGATACTTTAGGTGAGACAGATACTTTCCTACGCAGATGTCAAGCTAAAGTGAGAGAGACAGTATCTGGCATTGCACCAAAGGAAAGAAGAGGAGTTGCTACTCCCCAACATGCTCACACACCTGATTTCAAGGATTTGATTAGAGCTCATATAAACAAATTTCCAGCCTACGTTTCTCATTATTGTAGAAAGCAGACAAAGCAAAAGTACTTATCCTCAACATTAAGTGTGAAAACCATGCACAATAAATTTCTTGAAGAAAATGCAGAAAAAAAACATCAAATGCTCATATTTTGCCTACTAGAGGATTTTCCGAACGATGGGTCTGAAATTCAAGCAACCACCACAAGACACTTGTAACAAGTGTGATGAGTTGAAGGCAAAAATAAAGTTTGCCAAATCAGAAGAGGATGAAAACCGACTGAAAACTGAACATCTCAGAAAAGCTGAAGAGGCCTACAAATTAAAAAGGATTTACAAAAACCTTTCCAAAGAAGACAAGTCTGTGAAATGTCTCGTATTTGATTTAGAACAAGTGTTTGCCACTCCTAATGTAAGCTGCGGAAAGGCTTATTATCTTCGCCAGTTGAGCACGTGTAATCTAACTATTGTAGATTGTTCTAATAATAACACCTTCAACTATATGTGGCATGAAGGAGAGGCATCAAGAGGAGCGTCTGAAATTGCATCCTGTCTTTTTACACACATCATGGATGAAATTGATGAGGAAGTGACCCAACTGTTCCTGTTCAGTGACTGCTGTTCTGACCAGAACAGGAATAGCATTGTGGCTGCCATGCTCTCTGTAGCTTTGGAGACACATGTCTCACTCAAGGGAATTGACCACATTTTCCTAATACCAGGACACACTCGCATGGAGTGCGATGCAAAGCATTCTAGGATCGAACACCAAAAAGAAAAGAGTGATTTGATCTGTGTGCCCTCTCAATGGTATGAAGTAGTAAAGAGTTTTGGTCCCTTATACAAAGTAATAGAAATGCAAGGGGGAAACAACTCTGAATTTTGGTGTACACATTTTGCGAATTTTTGTGAATTTTCGTGATTTTTTTGTGAATTTGTACTTGAATTTTACCTAATTTTTTTGTGAATTTCCGAGAATTTTGCTGATTTTTTTTTTTTGTAAATTTTTGTGAAGTTTTGTAAATTTTGCTGAATTTTCCTGAATTACGAGGTGTACAAAAAATTCAGAGTTGTTTCCCCCTCGTAGAAATGGCTCCCAACTTCGTCAACTTTCCTGAACTCCTAGAAAAAGATGGACCCCTTATTATGAGGGACAATCTGGAAGATAACTCTAAGATGTACTGGACTAAGACTCACTGGTTTCAGTATAACAAACATTCACCAGGAATAATTAAGGTAAGAATGGTTATACTTCTTAGATTTGGATTTAATATTCTTAACTAAACGGTATCATTATACTTACAAATCTGCAGGTAAAATCTTCGTTCGCTGTTGATTCTGAGTTTGCTGAGTACAATATGATCCGAGGAAATGGCAAGAAAAGAAAGCTGGCTGCCAACTGGTTTAGTCATCTGAAACATAAGGAAATTGTGAATGCCATATCTCAGGCCAAAATGAAAGATCTGAGAGATTTGCTGAAATACATACCAGAAACTCATCACCAGTTCTACAAATCCTTGAAGGTAGACTGTGCTTTAAGGATGATACAGACCCGGATTTACCTTCTGACAATGAGGAGCCTTAAGGCTATAGGCTCAAATTATTGAACTGTTATAAATTTAATATATATATATTATTCCATATTAATTTTCTTAATGTATATTTTCATGCATAATATATTTTTTCATATATTTTCTTAATATATTTTCATAATATATATTTTTATAATACAATTCACAATATATATGTAAAGATGTGCCACTGTTACATAAATTCTATATGGTTTATTTGTCTTTCATTTCCCTTTCAAGCTATGGCTGTGAGAATATCCAACTTAAGAAACTGATATACATGAGTTGTCATAAGTACGTATTGTAGATGTTACATGGGGAGAGGACTGAAAGTTCTAGGAAAACACCATCTGCATTTCAGAGTTTAAACAAGCTGCATTTTATTAAGCCTCAAAACATCACACATTCTTTGTGCATTAAAACATCTTACCTCATTCAAAGCTGAAACAAGTTGATGCGTAGTCGGTGCGTAGTGCAGCGCATCAGAATTGCCTAGTAAGTAAAAGTCATAACTGAATAAATTAATATGTATGTTAATAAACATGTAACCCTATTGACCCTCCGACATTCCCAGGCGGTCCACCCAAAGACGGGCTTCGTTTCCTCCCGCGGACCGATTCCGCTGCCTCACTCCATGCTCTGTCTCTCTCGCTCTCATGGAGTATCCCTTCGTTGCGATAATGCTCTCTCTCGCACTCATCGTCAGCGACGACGAGTGTCGGCAGCAGAATGGCTTGGCAGGTGCAGACCGAGCCGTGCCGCGGAGGCGGAGCGCAGAGCCTGCTCCTACGGGACTGGCTTCACCTTCTTCAAGATCAGGCCGCGCCGTGCCGCGGAGGTAGAACGCAAAGCCTGCTCCAACGGGACGGGCTTTATCTTCTCCAAGATCAGGCCGCGCCGTGCGGCGGAGCGCAGAGCCGGTTCCTACGGGATGGGCTTTACCTTCTCCAAGACCAGGCCACGCCGTGCCGCGGAGGCGGAATGTAGAGCCTGCTCCTACGGGACGGGCTTTACCTTCTCCAAGATCAGGCCGCGCCGTGCCGCGGAGGTGGAACGCAAAGCCTGCTCCAACGGGACGGGCTTTATCTTCTCCAAGATCAGGCCGCGCCGTGCCGCGGAGCGCAGTGCCTGCTCCTGCAGGACGGGCTTTACCTTCTCCAAGAACTAGGACAATTTGAAGCATAATGCCCTGCAGCACTACAGGCATAACAGTAGAACTTCTTGGGTGGGGCATCCTTGTCCTTAAGGGGGCGGTAAACGTTCGCTCGGAGAGCTGCGCGGAGCCGTCTCCGCCCGCGTCGCCGCTACCACTTCAACTCGTCGCCACGGCCAATATGCCCAAATATTTTTTGCGATTTTTTGTCTAGGCTCTACACAACACTAAGTTCAGTCCACAAGAACTTTTTAAAAATGTGGAAATTCGAAAAAAGCTCTCCGACAGGACACAGATCCATCCTTCCTGCTGATATGCTTCTCACACCTGTGCGGGTTCTGGCCCGAGGAACGGCGCCCGTGAACGTCTGCAAGGGCGTTTTCGAGAGGTTGAGAACTGTGGAAAAGAGCCCTGTGCGAGAGAACTAACCCACCCCCACCTCCAGCTCCCTAGCAGAGAGGCATGTGTCGCCTGGGCTTTGTTTCGCAGCCTGCAGCAGGCAGTCGGTCATCGGTCCTGGGGAAGGAGGGGATAGGGGCGGGGGGAGGGTGGTATTCGAAAGTTACAGCATAGTGTAAAATGTTCAACTTTGAACACCTTTTGAACACACTTTTTGTTAGTCCGAACAAATCGTTATGGGCCCTTTTCGTAGCTCTTTATAGCTTAAGTGTCAACCTTCAGTCCGACCACTGTGACTCAAACCGTTTGCCCGCTAGAGCAGTCCAAAATTTTGAACGTTCAAATTTTTGAACGGTCATAACTCGGAAAGTTTTCATCGCACAACGAGTGGGAAACGCGTGAACACTCTTCGTAACAGCGCCTACCTCCCCTATAAATTTGGTGTCGATCGGCCGAGCCGTTTGGGCTGGCCAGACTTTTGGTCCATTTTTGAACCCGTGCAGACCAAGTTTTGAGCTCATATAACTCGAAAACCATGCTAGGAAAAAAAAAGTATCGACACAAAAAAGTTGGTAAATATGGACAGGAACATTGTTCTGGGCTCAAAAAAAATCCCTCAAAATGGTAGCTATGAACATTTTCAAAAATAAAAGTTTGAACGCATTTTTTGGCCATTTCGGGTGCTCTGAGACCCCCAAATGTAGCCAAATTAAAAAATTGTACGGCTTTTCTCTATCCAATGCAATGGTCCAAAATTCAAAATTCGAAAATTGCGTAGAGGCCTGACCTTTGCACTTTGACCTTCGAGTAGTGTTCTAAAGGGATGTGTGTAATTTTACTGTGTGTAATTTTGGGTAAAATACTCGGTAAAATACAGTTTTTTACTCATCGGGTTTTTGGTTTTTTACTCAAAAATACGCAAAATCTCCATTAGATTGAAGAAAAATTGTTGAAAATATCCTAAAAGTTAGTGTTCTCAATAATAATAATAAACAAGTAGATAATCAGTGTACCAAATAAATTTGATACATGAGAAAGCAGACTCGTTCTTTACTAGTTAGTACCGGGTGTCCCAGAGAACACACGGCAGTGTTGCGGGATCGCATACTCGCCAGAGCTGCAGGGGCTATGGCGCCTTACGGCCGGAGTGGGTAGGCAGACCCGCAACACTGCCGTGTGTTCTCTGGGACACTCGGTATATATCAAGATGAGTTGGTATGGTGTAATTTGAGTCCAATGTCAATAGTTGGCGTTGTTCGTCGAGATTGAGCAGAACGCCAATAGATGGCGTTATTGTTTCGCGCATGCGTATAACCTCGTGTTGACTCTTCTAATGTTTGTCAATAAATATTATTGTATTGTTTACTTCTTAATTACACAAAGAATAGTTCTGAAAGTGACTGGGAAGTTTAAATAGTAATGTGATATTACATATAGTGTAATTTGGTAGTATATTATTCGGCAGATGAGCTAAATTTTGTATGTGAAAACACTGCATCGGCGATGAAGGGTTCATGAAGGGTCGTAATTTGAATTCTATTTTTCTTTGAATTTTGCTTAGGAACTTGAAAAAAACCTCTATCATTGATTCGTGACTGGTCGAAATGCTACAGTTTGGTTACAAATACATAACTGTATGTATTGCCATTTCTCAGAGTTATGTGTGGTCTAAATTACACCATACCAAGCACAATACTCGTTCTCTACCTCTATGTATATAGTGGAGATAGATGAGGTAAAGAACGAGTAAAAAGTGATAAAAAAATAATTGGCTGAGCGATAGCGAAGCCTATTACGCCACTGGAGTGCTAAAAAAGTTCAATGTCCGTCTGTCTGTCTGTCTGTCTGTGTGTCTGTGTGTCTGCTCGCACGATAACTCAAGAACGAGTCAAGATATCGACCTGAAATTTTTACTGTAGCTTCTTGGCCTAAAAAGCTCGGACGAGTTCAAATATGAACACTCTAGCTCAAAAATTGACCCTACAAAAAATTTATTTATATTAAAAGAAAATTAACGTTTTAAAAATTACAAAATTTTATGGTGTCCTTGAGGGTCTCTCGGCGAGTTGCGACCCTTTGAGCGAAAATTTCGTCCGTTTTGCTCTATCTCTTACTGTTTAGCCGCTACAGCGGTAAATGTGGACGAAAAGTCGTCAAAATGCATGTTGGATGTCGTTTTCAGGGTAATCTGTCGAGATGCGATCCTTGGGGCTAGGGATGAAAATGCCCGGAAAGTTTCCGGAAAAATAGGAAAAAAACAATGTTTTTTTCGGTTTTTTTCTCTAGCCTCGGAAAAATTGGAAAGATTCATCCTGCAAAATAGGCAAGAAGCACGACTTTTCGCCTGGAAATAGGCAAAAAGCATATCTTCATCACTATGTGAAGACGCTTCTCAGTGCACTCATCCTATTTTTACCCTTTTACATTTCCTTCTCGTGCGTTTTTTGTAATTCCTGTTGGTCATCTAGAGCTGCCAGTGGAATTAAAGACCTAATGAAATACGAAAGTAGTCGGTTTTATGTCCATATCCCACTACAGGACTTAAAAACCAATTTTTCCAATTTTTCCGGTATTTTTCCGTTTTTTTCCTATTTTTCCGGTTTTTTTCGGACACTTTGAAAGTTTCCGGAAATTCTCCATCCCTACTTGGGGCAAAAATTTTGTCTGTTTGGCTCTGCGAAGAAGGGTTTTGGAGCTCGGTCCCTTCGCGTAAAAATTGGATAATCGGTTACAAAATGAAAAGAGGTGAGCGGGGATCCAGGGGGCGGCAGCCCCTGGCCTATTTTAAATAAATGAAAGCGGGGGTCCAGGGGGCGGCAGCCCCCTGGCTAAAACGAGTAAATCTTAAATCTTGCAGGCTCGCCAGCGCCGCAGGCCCAGGTAGATGTACGCAGGCCCGTCGCAGCGTAACAGTGTTTTGCGAGTTATCGCGAAGCCTGTTACGAGAGACGGTGTCTGGCGTACATCTACCTAGTAATAATAACTAGGTTGAGGCTGCTGGTGCTGCTAAAGGTGCTGCTGCTGGTGCTGCTGCTGGTGATGCTTGTGCTGCTACTGCTGCTTTTGCTGCTTATGCTGCTTGTGCTGCTGCTGCTGGTGCTGCTGCTGCTGCTAGAGCTGCTGGTACTGCTCGTGCTGCTGGTGCTGCTGCAGGTGCTGCTGGTGCTGCTGGTGCTGCTGCTGGTGCTGCTGTTGCTGGTGCTGCTGCTGCTGTTGGTGATGGTGCTGCGGGTGCTGCTGGTGCTGCTGGTTCTGCTAGTGCTGCTTGTGATTCAGGTGCTGCTTTTGCTGCTGCTGCTGTTGCTGCTGGTGCTGCTGCTGGTGCTGCTGGTTTATGTGCTGCTTCTGCTGGTGCTGCTGGTGCTGCTGGTGCTGCTGCTGCTGCTGCTGATACTGCTGCTCGTGCTGCTAGTGCATCTCGTGCTGCTTTGCTGCTGCTGCTGCTGGTGCTGCTGCTGGTGATGGTGCTGCTGCTGCTGTTGGTGATGGTGCTGCTGCTGCTGCTGCTGCTGCGGGTGCTGCTGCTGGTGCTGGTGCTGCTGCTGCTGTTGGTGATGGTGCTGCTGGTGCTGGTGCTGCTGGTGCTGCTGGTGCCGGTGCTGCTGATGCTGCAGCTGGTTCTTCTGCTACTGCTGCTGGTGCTGCTGGTGCTGGTGCTGCAGTTGGTGCTGCTGCTGGTGCTGCTGCTGGTGTTGCTGCTGGTGCTTCTGCTGCTGCTGGTGCTTCTAGTTGTGCTGCGGCTCGTGCTGGTGCTGCAGTTGCTGCTGGTACCGCTCTTGCTGCTGTGGCTGCTGTTGCCGTTGTTGCTGGTGCTGCTGCTGGTGCTGCCGGAGCTGCCGGTGCTGCTGGTGCTCCTGGCACTGTTGGTGCTGCTGGTGCTATTGGTGCTGCTGGTGCCGGTGCGTCTGGTACTGCTGCTGGTGCTGCTGGTGCTGCAGCTGCTTGTGCTGCTGGTGCTGCTGGTGCTGCTAGTGCAGCTGGTGCTTCTGGTGCTGCTGGTGCTGCTTTTGCTGCTGATGCTGTTGCTGCTGGTGCTGCTGCTGGTGCTGCTGGTTCTTGTGCTGGTGCTGCTGGTGCTGTTGCTGCTGCTGGTGCTGATACTGCTGCTCGTGCTGCTTGTGCATCTCGTGCTGCTTTTGCTGCTGATGCTGCTGCTGGTGCTGCTGCTGGTGCTGGTGCTGCTGCTGCTGTTGGTGATGGTGCTGCTGGTGCTGCTGCTGGTGCTGGTGCTGCTGCTGCTGTTGGTGATGGTGCTGCTGGTGCTGCTGCTGGTGCTGGTGCTGCTGCTGCTGTTGGTGATGGTGCTGCTGGTGCTGCTGGTGCTGGTGCTGCTGGTGCTGCTGGTGCTATTGGTGCTGCTGGTGCCGGTGCTGCTGGTACTGCTGCTGGTGCTGCTGGTGCTGCTGCTGCTTGTGCTGCTGTGCTGCTAGTGCAGCTGGTGCTGCTGCTGCTGCTGTGCTGCTGCTGCTGGTGCTGCTGGTGCTGTGTGCTGGTGCTGCTGCGTGCTGCTGCTGGTGCTGGTGCTGCTGCTGCTGCTGGTGATGCTGTGCTGCTACTGCTGCTTTTGCTGCTTATGCTGCTTGTGCTGCTGCTGCTGGTGCTGCTGCTGCTGCTAGAGCTGCTGGTGTTGCTGCTGGTGCGCGTGCTGCAGTTGCTGCTGCTGCTGGTCCTGCTGGTGCTGCTGGTGCTGCTGGTGCTGCTGGTGCTGCTGCTGCTGTTGCTGCTGTTGCTGCTGCTGCTGGTGCTGCTGGTTCCGCTGGTCCTGCTTGTGCTGCTGGTGCTTTAGCTGCTGCTGCTGGTGCTGCTGCTGGTGCTGCTGGTGCTTCTGCTGCTGCTGATGATGTCTGAAGCACGCTGGGCTGCTTGGCTGTGATATCATTGCACAGAACGATTGGGTAATTCGGTTGGGTGTGTGTGAAAAGTATGTAAAGGAGTGCACCGTTCAGTTACAGAACATAGAGGTCAAATTCGCCTCGAGGGCAGAGCTGCTGAAAGCGGCCGGCGAGGGAGCGGAATGGGCTGATGTTCACAGGTTCCAGCCCGGACTCCCCGCCGCGCCCTAGGCTGTCTCTGAAACGGGACTCTACAAACGCAGCCGGAGAGAAAGGGAACGGTCAACAGGACGCAGACGCCGTGCGACAGACACAGCCGGAGACAGGATCAACTGCGGCGGCCCGACAGCAAGAGCGCGGGACGGGTCACTAACATGACAGGGTGCACGCCCAGCCGGCTAATCAGTCCCGGCCCGAGGTCGGTCAGTCAGACGCGCAAGAACGGTCGCAGAGCAGCGGAGCAGAGCCTGTCCGGGTCGCGCCCTTCCCCAGCCAGCGTAGTGAGTCATCACAGGGGGCGCGCGCGGAGCCACCCCCAGCACCACCGGAAACGACGTCATCAGAGGAGGGTGACGACGATCTTCGAGAGGACAGCGAGGAGGGGCCAGCAGGTTCAGAGACGGGCAGTTTCACCACGGCCCTGAGCGGCTCCGAGCTCCAATCAGAGCGGCCGCAAGGGGACGTGAGACTCTGTCTGCCTCGGAAAATTAAGCTGGCTCCAGGCGCCAAAGTCACAGTCGCCGCCGGGGACCAGCTGCTGCCGTACCAGTCTATAAGCCAGTACACCCTGGTGCTCGGCGAGAGGGAAGTGCTGCTGTTGCTGCTGGGGCTGCTGATGCTGCAGCTGCTGTTGCTGCTGTTGATGCTGGTGCTGCTGTTCCAGCTGGTGCTGCTGGTGCTGCTGCTGCTGTTGGTGATGGTGTTGCTGGTGCTGCTGATGCTGCTGGTGCTGCTGCTGCTGGTGCGGGTGCTTCAGTTGCTGCTGCTGCTGGTGCCGCTGGTGCTGCTGGTGCTGCTGGTGCTGCTGGTGCTGCTGGTACTGTTGCTGCTGCTGCTGGTGCTGCTCGTGCTGCTGGTGCTTCTGGTGCTGCTGGTGCTGCTTTTGCTGCTGCTGCTGTTGCTGCTGGTGCTGCTGCTGGTGCATGTGCTGCTGCTGCTGGTGCTGCTGGTGCTGCTGGTGCTGCTGCTGGTGCTGCTGGTGCTGCTGGTGCTTCTGCTAGTGCTGCTGCTGGTGTTGCTGCTATTGCTTCTGCTGCTGCTGCTGGTGATGCTGCTGCTGCTGGTGCTGCTGCTGCTGCTGTTGCTGCTACTGCTGCTCGTGCTGCTGGTGCTGCTCGTGCTGCTTTAGCTGCTGCTGCTGCTGGTGCTGATGCTGGTGCTGCTGTTGCTGCTGGTGCTGCTGCTGGTGCTGCTGTTGCCGCTGGTGCTGCTGCTGGTGCTGCTGCCGGTGCTGCTGCTGGTGCTGGTTCTGCTGCTGCTGTTGGTGATGGTGCTGCTGGTGCTGCTGGTGCTGCTGCTGCTGGTGCTGCTCGCGCTGATGCTGGTGCTGCTGCAGGTGCTGCTGCTGATGCTGCTGCTGGTGCTGCTTGTGCTGCTACTGCTGCTTGTGCTGCTTATGCTGCTGCTGGTGCTGCTGGTTTTGCTAGTCCTGCTGGTGCTGCTGGTGCTTTAGCTGCTGCTGCTGCTGCTGCTGCTGGTGCTGCTGGTTTTGCTAGTCCTGCTGGTGCTGCTGGTGCTTTAGCTGCTGCTGCTGGTGCTGCTGCGGGTGCTGCTGCTGGTTCTGCTTGTTCTGCTGCTGCTGTTGCTGCTGCTGGTGCTGCTGGTGCTGCTGGTGCTGCTGGTGCTGTTGCTGCTGCTGCTGGTGCTGCTGGTTTCGCTTGTCCTGCTGGTGCTGCTGGTGCTTTAGCTGCTGCTGCTGGTGCTGCTGCTGGTGCTGCTGGTGCTTGTGCTGCTGCTGCTGGTGCTGCTAGTGCTGCTCGTGCTGCTGGTGCTGCTCGTGCTGCTTTTGCTACTGCTGCTGCTGATGCTGGTGCTGCTGCTGGTGCTGCTGCTGGTGTTGCTGCTGGTGCTGCTGCTGGTGCTGCTGCTGGTGTTCCTGCTGGTGCTTCTGCTGCTGCTGCTGGTGATTCTGGTGCTGCTGGTGCTGCTGCTGCTGGTGCTGCGTGCTGCAGTTGCTGCTGCTGCTGGTGCCGCTGGTGCTGCTGGTGCTGCTGGTGCTGCTGCTGGTGCTGCTGGTGCTGCTGCTGGTGCTGCTGCCGGTGCTGCTGCTGGTGCTGGTTCTGCTGCTGCTGTTGGTGCTGGTGCTGCTGGTGCTGCTGGTGCTGCTGCTGCTGCTGCTGCTGCTGCTGCTGGTGCTGCTGCGGTGCTGCTGCTGATGCTGCTGCTGGTGCTGCTTGTGCTGCTACTGCTGCTTGTGCTGCTTATGCTGCTGCTGGTGCTGCTGGTTTCTGCTAGTCCTGCTGGTGCTGCTGGTGCTTTGCTGCTGGTGCTTGCTGCTGCTGCTGCTGCTGCTGCTGGTGCTGCTGGTTTGCTAGTCCTGCTGGTGCTGCTGGTGCTTGCTGCTGCTGCTGGTGCTGCTGCGGGTGCTGCTGCTGGTTCTGCTTGTTCTGCTGCTGCTGTTGCTGCTGCTGGTGCTGCTGGTGCTGCTGGTGCTGCTGGTGCTGCTGGTGCTGCTGGTGCTGTTGCTGCTGCTGCTGGTGCTGCTGGTTTCGCTTGTCCTGCTGGTGCTGCTGGTGCTTTGCTGCTGCTGCTGGTGCTGCTGCTGGTGCTGCTGGTGCTTGTGCTGCTGCTGCTGGTGCTGCTGGTGCTGCTCGTGCTGCTGGTGCTGCTCGTGCTGCTTTTGCTACTGCTGCTGCTGATGCTGGTGCTGCTGCTGGTGCTGCTGCTGGTGTTGCTGCTGGTGCTGCTGCTGGTGCTGCTGCTGGTGTTGCTGCTGGTGCTTCTGCTGCTGCTGCTGGTGATTCTGGTGCTGCTGGTGCTGCTGCTGCTGGTGCTGCTCGCTTCGCTATTGCTGCTGGTGCTGCTGGTGCTGCTGGTGCTGCTGGTGCTGCTGCTGGTGCTGCTGGTGCTGCTGCTGGTGCTGCTGCGGTGCTGCTGCTGGTGCTTGTGGTGCTGTTGCGATGGTGCTGCTGGTGCTGCTGCAGGTGCTGCTGCTGTGCTACTGCTGGTGCTGCTTGTGCTGCTACTGCTGCTCGTGCTGCTTATGCTGCTTTTGCTGCTGGTGCTGGTGCTGCTGCTGCTGCTAGAGCTGCTGGTACTGCTCGTGCTGCTGGTGCTGCTGCTGGTGCTGCTGGTGCTGCTGCTGGTGCTGCTGCCGGTGCTGCTCGTTGCACTAGTCCTGCTGGTGCTGCTGGTGCTTTAGCTGCTGCTGCTGGTGCTGCTGGTGCTGGTGCTGCAGTTGCTGCTGCTGCTGGTGCTGCTGCTGCTGATGCTGCTGGTGCTTCTGCTGCTGCTGCTGGTGATGCTAGTGTTGCTGCTGCTGCTGCTGGTGCGCGTGCTGCAGTTGCTGCTGCTGCTGGTCCTGCTGGTGCTGCTGGTGCTGCTGGTGCTGCTGGTGCTGCTGGTGCTGCTGGTGCTGTTGCTGCTGCTGCTGGTGCTGCTGGTTCCGCTGGTCCTGCTTGTGCTGCTGGAGCTTTAGCTGCTGCTGCTGGTGCTGCTGGTGCTGCTGCTGGTGCTGCTGCTGGTGCTGCTTGTGTTGCTACTGCTGCTTGTGCTGCTTATGCTGCTTGTGCTGCTGCTGCTGGTGCTACTGCTGCTGCTAGAGCTGCTGGTACTGCTCGTGCTGCTGGTGCTGCTGCGAGTGCTGCTGCTGGTGCTGCTTGTGCTGCTGCTGCTGTTGCAGCTGTTGCCGCTGTTGCTGCTGCTGGCGCTGCTGCTGGTGCTGCTGGTGCTGCTGGTGCTTCTGCTGGTGCTACTGGATGTGCTGCTGCTCGTGCTGGTGCTGCAGCTGATGCTGGTGCCGCTCTTGCTGCTGTTGCTGCTGTTGCCGCTGTTGCTGCTGCTGGTGCTGCTCGTGCTGCTGCTGGCGCTGTTTCTGGTGCAGCTGGTGCTTCTGCTGCTGCTGCTGGTGCTGCTGGTTGTGCTGCTGCTCGTGCTGGTGCTGCAGTTGCTGCTGGTGCCGCTGGTGCTGCTGGCGCTGCTGTTGCCGCTGGTGCTGCTGCTGCTGGTGCTGCTCGCGCTGCTGCTGGTGCTGCTGCTGATGCTGCTGCTGGTGCTGCTGCTGGTGCTGCTTGTGCTGCTACTGCTGCTTGTGCTACTGGTGCTGCTGGTGCTGCTTCTGCTAGTGCTGCTGATGCTGCTAGAGCTGCTGGTACTGCTCGTGCTGCTGGTGCTGCTGCTGCTGCTGGTGCTGCTGGTTGTGCTGCTGCTCGTGCTGGTGCTGCAGTTGCTGCTGGTGCCTCTCTTGCTGCTGTTGCTGCTGTTGCCGTTGTTGCTGGTGCTACTCGTGCTGCTGCTCGTGCTGCTGCTCGTGCAGCTGGTGCTTCTGCTGCTGCTGCTGCTGGTGCTTCTGTTGTGCTGCTGATCGTGCTGGTGCTGCAGTTGCTGCTGGTGCCGGTCTTGCTGCTGTTGTTGCTGTTGCCGTTGTTGCTGGTGCTGCTCGTGCTGCTGCTGGTGCTGCTGGTGCTGCTAGTGCAGCTGGTGCTGCTGGTGCTGTTGATTCTGGTGCTGCTGCTGGTGCTGCTGATGCTGTTGCTTCTGGTGCTGGTGCTGCTGCTGGTGCTGCTGGTTGTGCTGCTGCTCGTGCTGGTGCTGCAGTTGCTGCTGGTGCCTCTCTTGCTGCTGTTGCTGCTGTTGCCGTTGTTGCTGGTGCTGCTCGTGCTGCTGCTCGTGCTGCTGCTCGTGCAGCTGGTGCTTCTGCTGCTGCTGCTGGTGCTTCTGTTGTGCTGCTGATCGTGCTGGTGCTGCTGTTGCTGCTGGTGCCTCTCTTGCTGCTGTTGCTGCTGTTGCCGTTGTTGCTGGTGCTGCTCGTGCTGCTGCTCGTGCTGCTGCTCGTGCAGCTGGTGCTTCTGCTGCTGCTGCTGGTGCTTCTGTTGTGCTGCTGATCGTGCTGGTGCTGCAGTTGCTGCTGGTGCCGGTCTTGCTGCTGTTGTTGCTGTGCCGTTGTTGCTGGTGCTGCTCCTGCTGCTGCTGGTGCTGCCGCTAGTGCTGCTAGTGCTTCTGCTGCGGCTGCTGGTGCTGCTGGTTGTGCTGCTGCTCGTGCTGGTGCTGGAGTTGCAGCTGGTGCCGCTCTTGCTGCTGTTGCTGCTGTTGCTGCTGTTGCCACTGTTGCTGCTTCTGGTGAAGCTGGTGCTGCTGCAGCTGGTGCTGCCGGTGCTGCTGGTGCTGCTGGTGCTGGAGCTGTTTGTGCTGCTAGTGCTGGTTGTGCTGCTGGTGCTGCTGGTGCTGCAGCTGCTGCTGCTGGTGGTGCTGCTGCAGGTGCTGCAGTTGCTGCCGAAACGTGACTAGTCAATGTTGATAGACACGTCATTCATTTGGTGTCTCTGCAGGAGGAGGTCCAGGCGCTGGAGTTTTACGTCCCAGGTCGGCGCAGAGATGAGCTCGTCGTCGACGTAAATTAAGGTGAAGCTAAGGCACTCAGCCCTAAGCACCATATCCATCGCACGAAGTGCGCGCCCGACACGGACGTCCCGTAGATCAGCCGCTGGAAGTCGTAGCTACGGCCCTTGTACAGGAAGGCCACATGTTGTTGATCCGCGGGGCGGAGCTTCACGTGGAGGTAGCCCATGGACGCATCCATCGTGGTTAGCCACCTGGCATCAGCTCCTCCGCGGGCTGGGGGCGCTCGGGGTCGGGCGCCAGGGCCCGCGAGAGGCGCCCCCCGTGCAGGCAACAGCGCGCGGAGCCGTCCTTCTTGAGGGTAGCGACCAGGGGGCTTATGTACTGAGAGGGCGCCCGTCGGATTACCCCCCACTCCTCCCACTGGCGAATTAGCTTATCGAGGGCTGCCTCGTACGCCAATGGGATGGGGTATGGCTTTTCCAAGAATGGGGTAGTGTCCGACAGGGCCAGCACCGGGGTGTAGCCTTGGATACAGCCGGGGCACGCTCGGAAAATCCGCTGCTCGTGCAGGTGCTGAAGTTGCTGCTGCTGCTGCTGGTGCTTCTGGTTATGCTGCGGCAGGTGCTGGTGCTGAAGTTGCTGGTGCTGCTGCTGGTGCTGCTGGGGCTGCTGGTGCTGCTGGTGCTCCTGGCTGCTGGTGCTGCTGCTGGTGCTGCTGGTGCTGCTGCTGCTGTGCTGCTGGTGCTGCTGGTGCTGCTGCTGCTTGTGCTGCTGGTGCTGCTGGTGCTGCTGCTGGTGCTGCTGCTGGTGCTGGTGCTGCTGCTGCTGTTGGTGATGGTGCTGCTTGTGCTGCTGGTGCTGCTGCTGCTGTTGCTGCTCGCGCTGCTGCTGGTGCTGCTGCCGGTGCTGCTGCTGGTGCTGGTTCTGCTGCTGCTGTTGGTGATGGTGCTGCTGGTGCTGCTGGTGATGGTGCTGCTGGTGCTGCTGGTGCTGGTGCTGCTGGTGCTGCTGGTGCCGGTGCTGCTGATGCTGCAGCTGGTTCTTCTGTTACTGCTGCTGGTGCGTCTGGTGCTGCTGCTGGTGCTGCAGCTGCTTGTGCTGCTGGTGCTGCTGGTGCTGCTAGTGCAGCTGGTGCTGCTGGTGCTGCTAGCGCAGCTACTGCTGCTGGTGCTGCTGGTGCTGCTGGTGCTGCTGCTGGTGCTGCTGCCGGTGCTGCTGCTGCTGTTGGTGATGGTGCTGCTGGTGCTGCTGGTGCTGTTGCTGCTGGTGCTGCTCGCGCTGCTGCTGGTGCTGCTAAAGGTGCTGCTGCTGGTGCTGCTGCTGGTGATGCTTGTGCTGCTACTGCTGCTTTTGCTGCTTATGCTGCTTGTGCTGCTGCTGCTGGTGCTGCTGCTGCTGCTAGAGCTGCTGGTACTGCTCGTGCTGCTGGTGCTGCTGCAGATGCTGCTGGTGCTGCTGGTGCTGCTGCTGGTGCTGCTGTTGCTGGTGCTGCTGCTGCTGTTGGTGATGGTGCTGCGGGTGCTGCTGGTGCTGCTGGTTCTGCTAGTGTTGCTTGTGATTCAGGTGCTGCTTTTGCTGCTGCTGCTGTTGCTGCTGGTGCTGCTGCTGGTGCTGCTGGTTTTGTGCTGCTGCTGCTGGTGCTGCTGGTGCTGCTGGTGCTGCTGCTGCTGCTGCTGCTGATGCTGCTGCTGTGCTGCTGTGCTGCTGTGCTGCTTGCTGCTGCTGCTGCTGGTGCTGCTGCTGTGCTGGTGCTGCTGCTGCTGTTGGTGCTGGTGCTGCTGCTGCTGCTGCTGCTGCGGGTGCTGCTGCTGGTGCTGGTGCTGCTGGTGCTGGTGCTGCAGTTGGTGCTGCTGTTGGTGCTGCTGCTGGTGTTGCTGCTGGTGCTTCTGCTGCTGCTGGTGCTTCTGGTTGTGCTGCAGCTCGTGCTGGTGCTGCAGTTGCTGCTGGTGCCGCTCTTGCTGCTGTGGCTGCTGTTGCCGTTGTTGCTGGTGCTGCTGCTGGTGCTGCCGGAGCTGCTGGTGCTGCTGGTGCTCCTCGCACTGTTGGTGCTGCTGGTGCTATTGGTGCTGCTGGTGCCGGTGCGTCTGGAACTGCTGCTGGTGCTGCTGGTGCTGCAGCTGCTTGTGCTGCTGGTGCTGCTGGTGCTGCTAGTGCAGCTGGTGCTGCTGGTGCTGCTAGTGCAGCTACGGCTGCTGGTGCTGCTGGTGCTGGTGCTGGTGCTGCTGCCGGTGCTGCTGCTGGTGCTGGTGCTGCTGCTGCTGCTGGTGATGCCTGTGCTGCTACTGCTGCTTTTGCTGCTTATGCTGCTTGTGCTGCTGCTGCTGGTGCTGCTGCTGCTGCTAGAGCTGCTGGTACTGCTCGTGCTGCTGGTGCTGCTGCTGGTGCTGCTGCTGTTGCTGGTGCTGCTGCTGCTGTTGGTGATGGTGCTGCGGGTGCTGCTGGTGCTGCTAGTTCTGCTAGTGCTGCTGGTGCTTCTGGTGCTGCTGGTGCTGCTTTTGCTGCTGATGCTGTTGCTGCTGGTGCTGCTGCTGGTGCTGCTGGTTCTTGTGCTGGTGCTGCTGGTGCTGTTGCTGCTGCTGGTGCTGATACTGCTGCTCGTGCTGCTTGTGTATCTCGTGCTGCTTTTGCTGCTGCTGCTGCTGGTGCTGCTGCTGGTGCTGGTGCTGCTGCTGCTGTTGGTGATGGTGCTGCTGGTGCTGCTGCTGGTGCTGCTGCTGCTGTTGGTGATGGTGCTGCTGGTGCTGCTGGTGCTGGTGCTGCTGGTGCTGCTGGTGCCGGTGCTGCTGATGCTGCAGCTGGTGCTTCTGCTGCTGCTGCTGGTGCTGCTGGTGCTGGTGCTGCAGTTGCTGCTGCTGCTGGTGCTGCTGCTGGTGTTGCTGCTGGTGCGCGTGCTGCAGTTGCTGCTGCTGCTGGTCCTGCTGGTGCTGCTGGTGCTGCTGGTGCTGCTGGTGCTGCTGCTGCTGTTGCTGCTGTTGCTGCTGCTGCTGGTGCTGCTGGTTCCGCTGGTCCTGCTTGTGCTGCTGGTGCTTTAGCTGCTGCTGCTGGTGCTGCTGCTGGTGCTGCTGGTGCTTCTGCTGCTGCTGATGATGTCTGAAGCACGCTGGGCTGCTTGGCTGTGATATCATTGCACAGAACGATTGGGTAATTCGGTTGGGTGTGTGTGAGAAGTATGTAAAGGAGTGCACCGTTCAGTTACAGAACATAGAGGTCAAATTCGCCTCGAGGGCAGAGCTGCTGAAAGCGGCCGGCGAGGGAGCGGAATGGGCTGATGTTCACAGGTTCCAGCCCGGACCCCGCCGCGCCCTAGGCTGTCTCTGAAACGGGACTCTACAAACGCAGCCGGAGAGAAAGGGAACGGTCAACAGGACGCAGACGCCGTGCGACAGACACAGCCGGAGACAGGATCAACTGCGGCGGCCGGACAGCAAGAGCGCGGGACGGGTCACTAACATGACAGGGTGCACGCCCAGCCGGCTAATCAGTCCCGGCCCGAGGTCGGTCAGTCAGACGCGCAAGAACGGTCGCAGAGCAGCGGAGCAGAGCCTGTCCGGGTCGCGCCCTTCCCCAGCCAGCGTAGTGAGTCATCACAGGGGGCACGCGCGGAGCCACCCCCCAGCACCACCGGAAACGACGTCATCAGAGGAGGGTGACGACGATCTTCGAGAGGACAGCGAGGAGGGGCCAGCAGGTTCAGAGACGGGCAGTTTCACCACGGCCCTGAGCGGCTCCGAGCTCCAATCAGAGCGGCCGCAAGGGGACGTGAGACTCTGTCTGCCTCGGAAAATTAAGCTGGCTCCAGGCGCCAAAGTCACAGTCGCCGCCGGGGACCAGCTGCTGCCGTACCAGTCTATAAGCCAGTACACCCCGGTGCTCGGCGAGAGGGAAGTGCTGCTGTTGCTGCTGGTGCTGCTGA
>JAHWGI010001429.1:62500-67500 GCA_029379305.1 Frankliniella fusca
ATGTTCTTGGTCTTCTCTCCTCCGTCCTGCAATTCTGCCACATATTTCTTGGTCCAGATCTGGGTAGAAGTTGCTTTCTTTTTGTTTATCTTCTTTGGTGTTGGATGGTCTCATTTGGAATGTATTTCTTCTGACGATCGAATCATTTTTATCCATTTGGACAATGTATGACCTGTCTGCCTTATCTCTGGTTATAACAGTTGCTTTTTCCCACTTCTTTGACTCTTCAGTGCGGACAACAACTTTGTCATCTTTCTTGTATTCATCAGGAATTTTTCTTGCTGTTTTATCATATTGTTTACACATTTTTTCTTTATTATCAAGTAGTTTTTCATATATATCTTCTTGTATCACAGGTTCCGTTACTGATGACATCACAGGGTTTCTTCCTCTCATTATTCTACTATTCAGTATTTGGGACGGAGATGCATTCAATGATAATATTGGAGTATTGTTATACTCCATTACAGCCTCGATCCAGTCTTCATTGTTTTCTCGACATTTTTTAATCATCTTTTTGACTATTCCTACTGATTTTTCAGCTTGCCCATTACTTTGGTGATAGTGTGGTGTACTGGTGATAAAAGTTATATCTTTCTTCTTGTAATATTCTAGACATTCTTTGGATTTAAATGGAACATTATCTGTCATTAATGTCACTGGGTATCCAGTCCATTTAAAAGTTGGTGACATTGCATCTGTCAATGCTCTGCTTGATTTATTTGGTAAGATATTGACATCTATCCAATGCGAGAAGTTATCCACAATAATTAGGTATGCCTTACCACCATGTTCCATAATGTCCATGCTCATTTTCTCTGCTCTTGCACTTCATGCGGCTTGATGTATTCTTTGTAGTTACAGGGCTGATATTTTTCGCATGGCCTGCACTTGCTTGTAAAATCTCTGATGTCTTTGGACATTTCAGGCCAAAAGAACATTTGTCGTGCTTTAGCTATTGATTTGTTTACACCCAAATGTCCAGTATGTACTGTTGTCATGACATATTGTCTAAGAGATTTGGGCACAATAATTAAGTTATCTATGAATACTAATCCTGCTTCTACGTAGATGTGGCTTCTGACATTATAGTAGCCTTTGACATTATCATCCACATACTTCCATTCGGGCCACCCATTGAAATAGTAGTTGGAGATGATGTTGAGATCTGTATCTTTGGTTGTAGCAGCTCTGAATTGTTCTTTTCTCTTTTCTGACATTAGTAAGTGCTTGCTGATTGAGTGGACCATATCCAATAATTCTTCATCATGTTCTGTCTCATTGACGGTTGCTCTAGATAGTGTGTCAGCAAAATATAAATATTTCCCTGGAACATACTTCAATTCTAGGGAGTATTTTAACAATTTCAATCTTAATCTTTGTAAGCGTACTGATCCTATCTTACATATTGCTTTCTTCATGATAGGTATCAGGGGTTTGTGATCTGTTTCAACAACCACATGAGATCCATATATCATTTCATGGAATTTTTTTGTTGCGAAGCAAATGCTTAGGAGTTCCTTTTCAGATTGGCTATAGTTAACCTCAGCTTCATTTAGCTTTCGTGATGCACAGGCTATAAGTTTTAATTGTCCTTCACCATAGTCTTGAAAGAGACAGCATTCGAGTCCACTTTTTGAAGCATCACATTGCATTATACTTTTTTTGTTTGGATTAAATGGGACCAGAGACGGTGCTTCCATAATTTTCTTCTTTATGTCTGATAACGCCTTGTCATGGATGGGTAGCCATTGGTATTCCACACTCTGTTTGGTTAATTCATCCAATGGTTTCATTAATCTTGCCATTTCAGGTACATATCTGCGGACATAATTTATTGTTCCTCTCAGCTTGTATAATTCATCTCTGTTTTTTGGTGGTTTCAATGCCATTTTTGCCTCCACATCCTTTGGGTTAATACTCATCCCTTTAGATGAAATGATTTGGCCCATAAATTTTACTGATGACTTTTTGAACTGTAGCTTGGTTGCATTGAATTTTGCATTAACCTCTTTTGCTTTTTGAATTACTTTTTTCACAGTTTCATCATGTTCTTGCTCAGTTGATCCCATCACAAGTATATCATCTCTGCATACTATTACATTTGGTATTTGCCCAAAGTATTCATCCACTTTCTCATCAAATAAATCCCCTGCACAGGTTAAGCCATATGGCATGACTAGATATCTGTAAATCCCAAATGGTGTAGCAAAACAGCATAACCATGAGGATTCTTCATCTAACTTAAGGTGGTGGAAACCCTCAGATAGATCAAATGCTGAGAAATATTGTTTTCCTATGCATTTTGTTGCTATGTCTTCCAGTCTTTGAGTCAGTTTGGGTTTTCTTACTATAATCTCATTTAGGTCGATTGGGTCCAAACATAATCTTATCTTCTTGTTGGGCTTTTCAATTACAACTACTCTATTGATGCACATGTTGCTGTCGACTTCTTCTACTTTTGCTAGGGCTCCTCTTTTGACGAGGCGTTCCAGCTCTTCTTTAAATGGCTGATGCAGAGCTGGGGCAATTCTCTGTGATGGCCACGCAATGACTGGTTTTTAGCCCGCCCTTCTGCTTTGAAAAAGCTTTAGAGCGGGCTTATGCAATCGATGCGGTGTCTGTCTGTTTGTTTGTTTGTTTGTCTGTCTGTCTGTCTGTTCCACTCGAAGGAGTTGAGCTAGAGAGTTGAAATTTTTAAGGTATCTTAAGGGTCACTCCTGGACACCGAAACGCCTGGTGCAAATCCTGCTAACCCTCATTAAGGCACTGAAAAAAATTACTAAAGTTTTCACGGAATAAAAAAAATAAAAAATTTTAACTTTTTCCAACCCCGTCGACCCGTACCTCTCCGGAAGCGTCTTTTCGCGTCCAGTTCAATGGTGCACACCGTTTTACGAAAAAGTGGACCCAACTCGTGACTACACTGTAAAAAGCACCCGTAATTGGTCCAGTTTTCAACTTTTCTCAACCCCATCGAGCTGCACCTCTCCCCGGAAGCGTCTCTTCGCGTCCAGTTCAATGGCGCCCACCGTTTTTCGATAAAAAGGACCCAACTCGCGAGACTCCACTGTAAAAAACCCAAAATTGGTCCACTTTTCAACTTTTCTCAACCCCATCGACCCGCACCTCTCTGGAAGCGTCTTTTCGCGTCCAGTTCAATGGCGCCCACCGTTTTTTGATAAAAAGGACCCAACTCGCGACTACACTGTAAAAAGCACCCAAAATTGACCCACTTTTCAACTTTTACGAACCCCATCGACCCGCACCTCTCTAGAACCGTCTTTTCGAGCGCAATACAGTGGTGCCAACCGTTTTTTCAATTTCCCGTGTTGCCAATCGTCAAAACTCAAACATTTCGATTATTTTCGACGTTTTCGACATTTCTCGATATTTTCCGATATTTTTCGATATTTTCGACATTTTTCGTTAATTTTCGATATTTTTCGATATTGTTGCGATATTTTTCGATATTTTTCGACATTCTCAATAATTTTCGATAATTTTCGATATTTTTGATATTTTTCGATATTTTTTCCATAATTTTCGATAGTTTTTGACATTTTTTGACATTTTTGATAATTTTCGATGTTTTTCGATATTTTTCGACATTGATGACATATTCCGACATATTTCGATATTTGTAAACATTTTCGACAATTTTTGATATTCTTCGACATTTTTCGACATTATCCCTCATTTTTCGATGTTTTTCGATGTTTTTCGACATTTTCGATTTATCTCAACATTTTTAAGATATTTCGAGAGTTTTCGACATTTTTGACGTATTTCTACATATTTCGACAATTTTCTACATATTTCGACAGTTTTTGAAATTTTTGACACCCCTCGACACCTATACCGTTAAAATCGTTTCGACGAGCGTAATTCAGTGTTCCCAACTGCTGCCAATTAAAGTCCGAGTTCGACCGTTCCATCTGAGGCCGAACTCACGTATTTCGACATTTTTCGAGATTTCCGACTCCCCCTTTTTGCCAAATAACTGACCGTTTAGTCACTATCGGCACGTTTTCAAAGCAGAAGGGAGGGCTGTAGTTTCGGTGGTTCACCGTTACAAACTGCCGCTCTCCGAAGAGAATGCCTTTACGGGCCGCAGGCCCGATCATTTACAAGCTAAGAGGACGTTCTGTGTGACTAAGGGGTCGGGCCGAAGGCCCGACCGAACGCCGCCGGCAGGCCAAGCAGGCACGCCCCCTGCCGAACAGAGTTGCCAGCGTAGCGAAGCGGAGCTGGCAACGGCGTTTGGCGGAAGGGCGGGCCTGCTTGTTTCTCTCTTGTGACAATTTTCACTTCACCTTCAAACTGCCCATGTCCTGTAAATACTTCATTGTATTGTTTTATAAACTTTTCTTCGCATTGTTTTTCATTACTTTCAACACTTAACACATAACTTACACTAGGCTTTATTCTTTTGACTAGATTTAGTGCTGTACATGATTGGTTACCTAGTAGAATCCGTTTTGTGTTTTCCACAATCACAAAGTCAAAGTATCCTTCTTTGTCTGGAGTTCCGACAAGAATGTTTACAATTCCTTCTGGTTTTGTCCTTAATTTGTTGAAACCTTCCAGGACTAGATTGTTGCAGGGTCTTACTTTCAGTTGTCTGTCTATTTTCTTAAAGACATTCAAGGGCATTACATTTACTTGTGCACCTGGGTCTAATTTTGTTAGGTACTTTTTATCTTCAAATTTCAACACTTCAAACAATTCATCTTTGGTGTCCATATCATTTGGGTTCACTTTTGCAAATTGTTGACTTGCACCCAGATGTACACTATCACAGTACAACACAGTATCAGAGTCTTCATCACTATTTACCTGTTCTACAATATTGTCCACTTTTTTATCATTGTTAGTTAGCCACCTCTCCTTATTTGTTTTACAAGCCACCTCAAAATGTCCAAGAAACCCACATTTTCCACATTTTTTTCCATACGCCGGACACTGTTTTGTTCCATGTTCTGTCTTGCACCTACGAC
>JAHWGI010001429.1:72500-138906 GCA_029379305.1 Frankliniella fusca
GGAGCGCCGGAACTTGAAAGCAGATGATACTAGTCCAGGCATAATCGTGTTTGACCTAGACAAAATTGGAGAACAAGGTTTTGATAGTGGACTTTGTTCGTCTCGTCGAGTCCTATAACATATCAAAAATCCCCATTCGTACATGTTGAGGAATTTGAACACCGGGTGTTCAAAGTTCAAAATGCAGGGGTTTGGCAAAATGGCTGTAAAACCGGAACGGAAAAAGCTAGCGGAATGCGGTTTAATGGAATCGACGCGGAAAGACTTGGCCTACAACATTTATTTTCTGATTATTTCGCATTAGGCTGATAGTTTTGAACAGAAATGCGACCAAAGTTAAAAAATTGGTGTTCCAAAAGTGTTCAACTCTGTTCAATGGCAATTTGTGGCTTTCCCTGCTGGGGGATTTCAAAATGCTCCGTAGAAACGTTGTAGCCCGTTCTTTAACGAACAATTTGAACTAAGTACGATGAAAATCGGACAATAAATGTGGCCTCCACGACCCGCGGCGCAAGGCCGTGCGCAGCTGTAGGTCCCTGCTGGGCCTGGCGGGCCGGGCCCGCCCGGCCTGGCCCGGCCGTGTTTCGCCTCTTCCTGCCGGCTGTACGCAGCATATATCGCGCCTTCTTAGTGCACAATCAGACATGAGAACCTGATCAGCTTTAGGACAACTTTTTGAACAACCTTGGACCCCAAATCCAAGATGGCGGACGCCCTGGGGCCTATGTACCACCCTGTTCAATTATCTATTTCGCAAACGATTTTCGCCGGAAAAAATCTCATTCACATTTTGTAGGGGTCGCCGGGTTTAAAATAGACCACATTAGTTTCAATAACTTTATACTTCTGCTTGTGTAGCCGTACCCCCCCCCCTCCCCTCCACACACACACACACAAAATAGCGGGTTTTACTTTATATTTCATGTATTACCTTGTAATCCACATATAACCTAGTATTACCGTGTATTACCTTTTATTACTTGTAGTACATGGAGTATATGTATTGCAAGTAAAATCGTTTTATAATGTGAGTTCGACTGTATTACAAGTTTCATTCTTAATAATTTTCTTTTTTTTTTTTTTTTTAAAAAAAAATAATTTTTCATTTTAAATTTGTAATGAATGGCTGGAAATTGGTCTATTCTTTCTCTGAAGGATATTTCTGAAGTATTCATTAGAAGTGATGTAAGTCTGACTTACGTGACTATCTGAGTTGTTAGAAGTGAGATATTCCCCATTCATTACCGCATAGTTGTTTCGCGCCAAAATGTTAATAGAGCAAATAGCAACTTCAGAAATGAACAAAATATTTTGACGAAAGTCACTTCGCAATAGGATCTATTGAAACATATAGTCGCAAGTCTGACTTGCTTCAACTAACTATTAAACAAGCTATTTTGTCGCAAGTCAGAAAACG
This sequence comes from Frankliniella fusca, assembly GCA_029379305.1. Classification (NCBI taxonomy): domain Eukaryota; kingdom Metazoa; phylum Arthropoda; class Insecta; order Thysanoptera; family Thripidae; genus Frankliniella; species Frankliniella fusca. The sequence continues at coordinate 73,918 of JAHWGI010001429.1, forward strand.
TAAACTGAACAAAGATTTGTTTAAAAAAATAGTTGCTTAAGTGGACAATGATTCAGATAGCCCATGGCAGGGACAGAGTTCAGTGCTTGGGGTAAAGCCAATTATACAGGGAAAAGTAAAGATGTATGTCAACAAACAGCACCTTGCAAGGGAGTAGCTTTGGAGATTTTGCATAGTTCCTCCCTCTGAGGATTTCCAAGATGTCAGCCTGAGCTCTCTCATGCTGCTGCCTAGGGTACAGTGTGTTGATCTCGGTGGTAATCAGATCAGGTTATGGGTCCTTGCTTTTATAGAAATAATACTTATTCTCACAATCTTTGACACGATCCCAGCACGCTCGTACGGTGCAGAAAACTGTTCTGGCGTGTTGTGTGCCGATTTTGATCTGATTGTCAGCGATGTCCACTGCGTACACAACACAGACCGGTCACCATTCATTACTCTCCAACAAACGGATCACTGCGGATCACTTTCACTGTCAATCAGCTGACGGCAAATTGTCCTTTCCCAGTTTTCAAGATATTTTGGAAAAAACAAGATAGTTCCCCTCTGGTGTCTTGCACTGTAAAAAAAACAAGATCGTCGTACGGAACGACCAGCTACGGTGTCCAGTATCTTCGTTTTAGAAACTGACTACGGAGTGCAGAGTACGGCGCCACCGTACCTCATTTTCGGGGAATGTCATAAGTACGGGTCTTCCCTACGCCATTTTTTGAATACGGTGATGCCGTACTTGGCAGTCCGTAACGGGGATTCGAAAATTTCTAGTACGGTGCGCGCCGTAGTAGGGAGGCACCATTCTACGGTGGATACCGTTAAAGGAATTAACGGTGATTTCCGAAGTTTTCACCATGATTTTTTTTTTTTTTTTTTTTTTTACAGTCTGGAAGTCTCCGACTTCCAAGGCGTTCAGCTTGGAATTCAACACTGTTAAACCAAGTGTGCAACTGTACAACACCTGTTAGAGTGCAACTCCATATTTATCACGCCAACGTGTTCAACTTAACAGCCGGGCGATTGCAATTTCTCAACACCACGGGTGTATACTATACTTGTTAGTGTTCAACACGGCAGTTGTGCACTTGGAAGTGTTCAGCTGTGCCGTGCAACACTTTCCTTGTTGAACTCTTACAAGTGTTTAACTGTCGTGTTAAAAACTTACAAGTATAAAATTATCGAGTTAAACACTCGCCATTACTTAACTCTGGGTTTGAACACTTGTACATACAGACAGGGTGTTGCACACTTACAAGTGTTTAGCAGTTGCACACTTGGTTTCACAGTGAAGCCAGGACCTCGGAAATCAGGAAAACCAGCTGATCCGTCCTGGTTTCATACGCATTGTCTAGAAAACGAAGATGACTTCCAAGACAAGGTCTTGAAAACGTGTGTTGCTTATATTATGTGGTAATACCAGTAATATCTTATAATACAGTAATACCTTAAATTTCCCTATAATACTTGTAATATGTTGATAATTATTGTATTACTCATAGTATTCGTATTACCCAGTATAACGAATATTACTTTGTAAAATACTCCTCTGTGGCTGGCTCAGACGAGTTTTTTACCCCTCGGCGGAGCCGCGCAATAAGAGTGAACTCCCACAAGTAGTAATTTTAGGTGCGGGGAGAAGCACTGTAAAATTTTAGAGGCAAATGACGGTCGATGTACGGTCTCGCCGTACATGCCACTCTTGGACATAGCGCCTTGTGGCGTCACCGTACCACCGAAAAGACCGGGTTTTACGCGTTACAGTCTTATAATACGGCTCCACCGTACCCCGTTTTGCACACTGCTTCCTCTACGGTAGGCCCGTACATTGCGATCCGTGATAGATTTGTGACATTAAAGGTACGGCATTGCCGTCTTTTCTTCGAACGGGCGCTGCTGAAAACTAATTAGCGGTTCATGTCGTCACATTGACCGTCATTATTTTTTGCAGTGGGGGAGGGGGGAGGGGGCTACACTGTAACTCAAAAGGTGACAAATTTGTGACCTTTTGTGGCGACACATCAAAAAAGGAAACATCCCCTTTTTGCGACCCTTTTTTCGGCGACACATAGATGTGTGACCTTTTTCGGTGACAATATTGTTTCCAAAACCTCCGTGTGTTACCGAAAAAGGTCACATGCGTGTTCGTTTCGGTAACACACGGAGGTTTTGGAAACAAAATTGTCGCCGAAAAAGGTCACACATTTATGTGTTTCCGAAAAAAGGAAACACATTTATGTGTCGCCGATTTAAGGCAACATGTGTTTCCTTTAAAATTACAGTGTACACAAGCAGAAGTACAAAGTTATTGAAACTTATGTGGTCTATTTTAAACCCGGCGACCTCTACAAAATGTGAATGAGATTTTTTTCCGGCGAAAATCGGTTGCGAAAGATAATTGAACAGGGTGGTACATAGGCCCCAGGGCGTCCGCCATCTTGTATTTGGGGTCCAAGGTTGTTCAAAAAGTTGTCCTAAAGCTGATCAGGTTCTCATGTCTGATTGTGCACTAAGAAGGCGCGATACATGCTGCGTACAGCCGGCAGGAAGAGGCGAAACACGGCCGGGCCAGGCCGGGCGGGCCCGGCCCGCCAGGCCCAGCAGGGACCTACAGCTGCGCACGGCCTTGCGCCGCGGGCCGTGGAGGCCACATTTATTGTCCGATTTTCATCGTACTTAGTTCAAATTGGTCGTTAAAGAACGGGCTACAACGTTTCTACGGAGCATTTTGAAATCCCCCGGCAGGGAAAGCCACAAATTGCCATTGAACAGAGTTGAACACTTTTGGAACACCAATTTTTTAACTTTGGTCGCATTTCTGTTCGAAACTATCAGCCTAATGCGAAATAATCATAAAATAAATGTTGTAGGCCAAGTCTTTCCGCGTCGATTCCATTAAACCGCATTCCGCTAGCTTTTTCCGTTCCGGTTTTACAGCTATTTTACCAAACCCCTGCATTTTGAACTTTGAACACCCGGTGTTCAAATTCATCAACATGTACGAATGGGGATTTTTGATATGTTATAGTACTCGACGAGACGAACAAAGTCCACTATGAAAACCTTGTTCTCCAATTTTGTCTAGGTTCGCCCCTAAAATCGCGGATTATGCCTGGACTATACGTATGGTAGATGTCCCTACGCGTCGCAGGCTGCAGGGAAGCGGAGCGCTGTCGGGCTGGGCTAGGAGGGGGGAGGCGCGGGGCGGGAGGGGGGACCGGCCCGGCGGCCCGGCAGCACAGCGTCCCGAGAGGTGGCGTGGAGTAGTGAGGGGCGCGCGCCGAGCGGCGAGCGCGTGCCGAGCGCCGCGCGAAATTTTCCCCCCTACGTATAATATTATGCCCGAGATTATGCCCCACTGGCTGCTCGCTCTACCGGTTGCTCTCTGCTGGCTGCGCTGCTCTCTCTAGGCTGCTCGCTGTATGACAGTACAAGCAGGCTGATACCTTCGTATTATCTGCTAAAAACAGACCACGCGACCGTGACCAAAAAGTTCCGGAGCGCCGGAATTTGAAAGCAGATGATACGTATGGTAGTAGATGTCCCTACGCGTCGCAGGCTGCAGGGAAGCGGAGCGCTGTCGCGCTGGGCTAGGAGGGGGGAGGCGCGGGGCAGGAGGGGGGACTGGCCCGGCGGCCCGGCAGCACGGCAGCACAGCGTCTCGAGAGGTGGCGTGGAGTAGTGAGGGGCGCGCGCCGCGCGACGGGCAGCGCGCGCCGCGCGATATTTTCCCCCCTACGTATAATATTGTGCCACACTGGCTGCTCGCTCTACCAGTTGCTCTCTGCTAGCTGCGCTGCTCTCTCTAGGCTGCTCGCTGTATGACAGTACAAGCAGGCTGATACATTCGTATCATCTGCTAAAAAGCACGTCTTCTAACTAATAATTTGATATGACTAGTTTCTTAGAACCAAACAAACTCGAGTTGAGGTGTTTTTAGGTACACTACAGCCGACAGCAGCCGACGTCGTCGTGACGTAGCGGTGGTAGCAGTGCGGTGCGCGGTGGAGGCAGGGGGCGGTGCTCGGCTCGGGGCGGGCAGTTAGACGCTCTGCCCAAAGATAGCGCCAGCGTACTTGTGTAGCTAGAGCCAGGTGCGTAGTGCGTAGCGTGAAATGTTTTTGGTCTGAAGTAAAATCGTCAGCAACCTAATAGTAGTGTTAATGTTTTCAGCTCCACACCTCTTGGAGAGTTGATAACCTAAAATTTAAATCTAGCTTGTAGTAGTGGCTCTCAAGACATCTCGGTAAGTTGCGAGAGTGAAACTGGCCTATTCTTTGGCTGGGAAGACTTGCTAGTTACTTGTAATATTTTGTGTTGTTTGCAGTCGTGTGTAGCTATCGAATTGTAATTGATATTGTTTTGTGTTTTCTTTTACAGATTTGTGCAATGCCATTTGTTGAGGTATCTGGACGGCGAAGCGATGGGAAACTGTATGTTGATGGAGGGTATGTATACCGGAGTGATACGTTGAAGAATGGAAACCGGTACCTAAAGTGTGACGAACCAAGCTGTCCATCTACTGGTGTGATACGTAACGGCGCCTCTGACGTTTCAGTCACTCGTCAACATGTTCATCCACCAAGTAAAGAAGATGAAGAGTTAGTGTTGTTCCGTGACAGCATTCGAAAGAGAGCAGCAGACGTCTCCAGCTGTACAGGTTTCAGGAATGTTTATGACAGTGAGAGTGCAAGGTACGGTGCAAACCTTCAGTTTCCATTGTTGTGAAGCTTATTTAATATCACCAACTTTATATACTTTAACTGGATGTTTGCTCCCGATGGATCTGGCATTCCCTCACAACGTGTGATCAAACTGACATATTTTCCAAGCTCGAAACATTTTAAACAGCATTTGCAGTGAAGTGTTGGAGTTTGTCCTGAGTATCTCGTGTGCCTAAGGTGTGCCTTCGACACCCTTGCATTCATTGGAAGTACCAATTAGTGACAAAACTAAATGTTTGTTTGCTCGATTTCACCAACTTTCTCGCCATGTGAGTTCACTTTCAGGCCAAAATCATAAAATATTAATATTCACTCGGTACACATGATCGCAAGGCACACTTATAACTTCCCTGGACTTTTTTCAGTAATATTGAGAATCATTAAATGTCACTTTTCTGACATTTCGGGCTCTGAAAATGTGTGGTGGGGTTAGGTGGCTATCTCTGCTGCCATACAGGTAAAAAACATTTGAAAATACTAGATTGCTAATGGTATGGATCGTTTACAATCAGTTTACTAATTTGTGGAAATTAAATTAAAAAATTTAATTTTAATTTCAATGTAGCTCAGCCAACGAGCTCAGAATGGAGGTGGAGTTTTAAGCACCAAACTGGTTGGCAAAATCTCTTTTCTCGATGAAAACCTAGGTCACAGTGTTTTTAAGAAAACATCCAGTTAGAGTATATGAATTTGGTGATATTAATTATTTTGCTGATTAGAGGTATGGAAAATATTTTAGTCTATAACTTCTGATCTATAGGATGTAGAGAACCCATTCCAAGTGCAAAACATAGGGAATTATATGATGTTTATGAATCAATCAAAAAGTCATTTTGTGTCAAAAGTCGACTTACCACACTTTGTACATTTTTTTTAAAGTTTTCTAATATTTGTGTTATTTGCCAGATATCCTGAAGGCGCTGTGCTGCGAGGTTTCGCTCAAGATGAGCAGATTATGAGGAGAAGTAGGAACAAGTCGATTCCGCCTGTACAAAAAGACTTGGATGTACTCCATGATATACTCATCCTCCAGCCTCTGTGGCGCAGTTATGCTTTAGCTCATAACTCCCCATATGAGTTCTTCAGAGAGACGGTCCTTGCAGACGATGGATCCAAGCTCTCTGTTTTGGTTTCTCCGTACTTTTCTGACTTGCTGTGCCAGGAAGGTGTTGAGCTGGCAGCAGATGGCACCTTTGATTCAAGGTATGAACCACATGAAATTACTTTTATTTTTGTTTGTCAATTATGCAATTCACATTTCTATTATTATTTTTTCACAGGCCTCAATCTCCTAAAAATGAACAGCTGCTGACTATTCATGCTTCTGAGGTGATTGATGGTAAAAAAAAACAGACCACGCGACCGTGACTAAAAAGTTCCGGAGCGCCGGAACTTGAAAGCAGATGATACGTATGGTAGATGTCCCTACGCGTCGCAGGCTGCAGGGAAGCGGAGCGCTGTCGCGCTGGGCTAGGAGGGGGGAGGCGCGGGGCGCGGAGCGGGAGGGGGCATCGGCCCGGCCGCCCGGCGGCCCAGCGTCCCGAGAGGTGGCGTAGAGTGGCGGGGCGCGCGCAGCGCGGCGCGCGCCGCGCGCAACGCGACATTTCCCCCCTTGTATATAATATAATGCCACACCATCTGCTCTCTGCTCGCTGCGCTGCTCGCTGCGCTGCTCTCTGCATACTGCTCGCTGTATGACAGTACAAGCAGGCTGATACCTTCGTATCATCTGCTAAAAATATGTAAGGTTTTATTAGCAGATGATACGAATGTATCAGCCTGCTAGTACTGTCATACAGCGAGCAGGCTGCAGAGAGCAGCGCAGCAAGTAGAGAGCAACCGGCAGAGCGAGCAGCTAGTGTGGCATTATGTTATACGAAGTGATTATATACACGCCGCGTGTATATAAGAAGAAAAAAATTATATACACACCGGAAAAGCTTTTCCAGCGTGTATATAATAATATATGGCGTTATTTTCACGCGGCGTGTTTACAACGTCTATTTTCTTAATGACACGCGGAAAAGCTTTTCCGGTGTGCATTTAAGAAAATACATCTCTATTCTCACGCGGTGTGTCTCTTGGGATGTATTTTATTATGAACACGCGTTAAACGAATTTCGGCATGCATTTAATATTTATTGTAAAAAAGGACACGCGGCGTATGTGGGACGTAACAGATTATTATTTCAACACCGGTTTCCGTAAGTGTTCCCTTCGACAACTTAATTCCAGCATGAAGACCTTCATGGCTGGGTGGATCCGTACCTCCCCGCGAAGTTTTTGTCTCGGGTTCAAATCCCGGCTGGTGGGGCGTGTACATAATTATTTTTTGCCATGTCTGCACGACGCGTAAAAATAAGAAATTTGCCCATAATCGGCACGCCGCGTGTACACAACATATTTAATTATTATAGACACGCAGAGAATATTTTTCGGTGTGTAAATAATATTTGCGGCTAATATTTTCACGCGGCGTGCTAATATGTTACAAATTCCTTATTTCTACGACGGCTGGTAAAAAGAAATCCCTTCGAGTTCCCCAGTCGGTCACGATGTGCTTGGTGGCTGGGTGGATCCGTACCTCCCCGCGAAGTTTTCGTCTCGGGTTCAAATCCCGGCTGGTGGGGTGTGTACATAATTATTTTTTGCCATGTCTGCACGACGCGTAAAAATAAGAAATTTGCCCATAATCGGCACGCCGCGTGTACACAACATATTTAACATTATAGACACGCAGAGAATATTTTTCGGTGTGTAAATAATATTTGCAGCTAATATTTTCACGCGGCGTGCTAATATGTTACAAATTCCTTATTTCTACGACGGCTGGTAAAAAGAAATCCCTTCAAGTTCCCCAGTCGGTCACGATGTGCTTGGTGGCTGGGTGGATCCGTACCTCCCCGCGAAGTTTTTGTCTCGGGTTCAAATCCTGGCTGGTGGGGCGTGTACATAATTATTTTTTGCCATGTCTGCACGACGCGTAAAAATAAGAAATTTGCCCATAATCGGCACGCCGCGTGTACACAACATATTTAACATTATAGACACGCAGAGAATATTTTTCGGTGTGTAAATAATATTTGCAGCTAATATTTTCACGCGGCGTGCTAATATGCTACAAATTCCTTATAGTCCAGTGCAACTTTGTTTTGACCTAGACAAAATTCCGAACAGTACCAAATTTTGGGGGTCGTTTTATACATGTCTTGGGAGTGCGTAGCCAAAAGTCCCCAAAAATCCCACCGTGCCGATCGGCTCAAATCGTGTTCAAAGTTCAAAATTTTGAACATTTGCATCTAAATTGTTTTTTATCTCTAAAATCTGAACGGTAAGTCGTAGAAAGCTCGGCGACACGTCAAAATGTTCGTTGAACTGAGGGCTACAAGATGCAATAATAGTTTGGACCTATTTGAGTTTTTGAACCTGTCCAATTTGGCATCAAAAGTAATTTTTCGACTTTTTAAAAAACGTTCAATTTCTTTAAAGTCTATTTGCGCCGATTCTAGTCGGAAATCGAGGTTGCGGCCTTTTCGGAACGTTGTAGGCATAAGCCTGGCGGTCAAAATGAGCTTTGAATCAGGGTCTTGCGACCAAAATTGACGGAGTTATGACCTGAAGACCGCGGTGCGGCGACGGCCAATCGGCCGGCCCGCCCGCCCCTCCGCCCACCGCCTGTAGTCTAGAAAGAATCATATTGGACCTAGACACAATTGGAGAACAAATGTCTCATAGTGGAACTTGTTCGTCTCGTCGAGTACTATAACATACCAAAAATCCCCATTTGTACCTGTTAAGGAATTGGAACACCGGGTGTTCAAAGTTCAAAATGCAGGGGTTTCGTAAATTGGCTATAAAATGTGAACTAATAATGGTATCGGTATGCGGTTTTCAGGAAAAGACGCTTAAAGGTCTGATCTACAAATCATGTTCTATAACTTTTTTATGTTTTACATCTAGTTTTGAACAGGAACGCGAGCAAAGTAAAAAGAAAAAAGAAGCTGTGTTCCCAAAGTGTTCAACTTTGTTCAACGCCGATTTTGGGCTTTATTGGCTGAGGGATTCAAAAAAGTGCCGTGCAAAAGTTGTAGGCTGTTCTTTTACGAACAATTTATGCGCAACCGGATCAAAATCGGACAACAAATGTCTCCAGTATGCCCCGCGGCGCGCGGCCCTTTCCGGTGAGCACCTCCGGCTCGCGCATGGGCCTGGACGGCGCAGCCGTTTGAAACCGATTTCGACCAGTAACCCAGTAAGGAATTTTTAATTCTAAAAATGTCTTGAAAACGTTTCACATGAACTAATATTAGTCCTGAGAACGATCCACTGAAACGTATCAGATATGTCTTTTGAGTGCACATAGTTCGGTCTGAAAACGTTTCAAAAGATGGTCTTGAGAACGTTTATGAGATAGTCTTGAAAACGTTTCGTGGGATAGTCTTAGAAACGTATTTAATATGTTCTCTCAAAAGCGTTAAAATTTTATTTTGAACATCTGGTGAAGTTCACCTTGCGCTTTGGCTTTCCTCCACAGTTTAAGGTGTTGAATGCAAAGTAGTTTCAATTTTCACAGAATTATACACTCACCAATGCCCGACTCCAGTCGGATTCGAACCCTGAGCCTTTGGGTTACAGGGCGGCTGCGCTACCCACTTACCCACGGAGGTTCTCTGGTAGAAATCTGTCCCGTTGCGTTCCCCATTCTACAACCCTTGTGGCCAGAGCACTCCTCGTGATATGTTCCGGAAACGTTTTCTAAAGATTATATAAAGATAATCTCTTACGAAGGATGTTTGGTCTTCGCTGGACCAACATGCTCAAGATAAAAAAACGCCCACCACTGGTTCCTTCCAATTAAAATTGATTCACCAGTATAAATTTTCAATATGTTCTTGATGTGTTATGTTGTTTGAAAACTTCCAAACGAAACATTTTCAAACCGGACTTAACAAATGTCCTGTTCATGTTAACTTCATTTATGTCAGAAGTACAACCTACGTAGATTCGGGAGAGCTCATAAAATGTTTCCCGAATTCCATATCCTTTCGGATATGGTTCGAAACGATTAAAACATAATACGTCCTACTATGATTAATGAATGAAAAACATTTCGCAATCATTTCGAAATCGATCGCGGTAGAACGTTTCGCGAGCACCGACTAAAGAATAATTTGCGATCCGTCCGATCGAGATTAATTTCAGCGAGACGTTTATGAAAGGTTTCTGCTACGAATAACTCAGATAGTCAAACTGAAACTTATTTTGAATTAATCCTGGTTAAATCCGAAACGTTTCATTTCAATACTTAAGTATTTTAATACTACCTTATCGGGGTCGCTTTTTCTGTGTTTAGGTCCTAAAAAGTTATTCCCCTTCTCCCCTTTTGCCTCTTCTCATTCCTTCTCCGGGTTCGGGCAGCGGGTGGAAACTCTGATGTCAAAATAGGCATCCAGAGACGTTTTGTACGCTCTAGATCTCAGAAACGAGAAGTGATAGGCGAAAACGACGTGCATATTTCGAATCCTCATGAAATTTCACGGGGCGAAGGATACCTGTAGTGCTGCTGGTAACTGAAATAGTCGATAATTTTGCATGTTGGATTTAAATCAGGCTCTAATCTTTGGCACCCTGGTAAAACCAAGGCGTAACTGTACGCTTGAATGAAGCAAACAGTTACGCTTCAAGACTTTACGCTTGAAATGAAGCGTACGAAAGAAATTCTCCCACACATTTATATATTGGCCGAATAGGAGCAGATCGACCTGTTGCACTTAATTGCAAGCGATATCTCACTACTCTTGAAAATGGGGCGTAAGGCGGCTAGGCCTTAGTTTCACCGGTGAAATAACAGCCCTTTTCTTTTAAATCAGCAAATTTATTTTTGTTTTGTTGTCTTTTTACTGACCTATATCATTTTGATTATTTTCTAAACGTCTCTGCTTAAAAGGTTATACAGTAGATCAATGAAAGAATAACCAACAAACAGTTTACAGGTATTTAGAAGACTAACGTAACTTCCAAATCCTGAATTAAATATTGAAATTTATTTCTCTTCGACTTTTTCTACAGGCACTAAGGGTGCTGACACATGGATCTATTTTAGAGCAAAGACCAGCCTCTAGAGCCAGGCTGAGTAGTGCTTGGAACTCGTGTTAAGGAGCTGCAGCATCTGAGAGCTAAATCTTCCGAGGAATCTATAATCCAGAAATGTTTACCTGAAGAGACTTGAGGAGCTTTTCCTTGTCCTATTTTCTACTTTCTCATGGAAAAATGATCGACTATTTCCGTAACCAGCGGCGCTTTTGTAGCCTGAGCCAGGAGTAATTTCACGAGGATTCCAAATATGGCCCACGTTTTCGCATATCACTTCTTCTTTCTGAGATCTAGAGCGTACAAAACATCTCTGCATGCCTATTTTGACAACTGAGTTTCCACCCGCTGCCCAGGCTCGGAGAAGGAATGAGAGGAGGCAAAGAGGGGGGGGGGGGTATTTTTTTTTTGTTATAGGCCTGAACAGTGTTTTAGCGACCCCGGAAAAAATAATAGAATTTTCTCTGGTCGAAATCGGTTACAAATTGTAGAATGTAATATAGAGGTACTAAGACACGAACTTCTCGCCGACCTCCGCGAGACTTTCTGCAGAAACCCTCTCTGCATGAAATATTTTACTGCATTCCAACAAATTGTTTATTCCGCATTTCTTTAGAGTGTTCCAAGCAATTTTTTCCCCCTTCCGAAAGAAGGCCACTTTCCTATCGCAACTCGAAAATTCGTGCACAAAGGCCAAAAAGTGCTTCTTAAATAATTTTCACAAGAATGAAGACATCTTTTACACCCGCGCGTCCGGGCCTCAGCATGTACAAACATTCTCTGTCAGCATGATGCAGAGGGAAATGAAAAGGTCTGTGTCCTCCCCCGTGCCGCTAGCGCCCGAGTGGCAAACTATTACGCCTGAAAAGTAGGGAATTCACATAAACATCGAGCTAAATGGTTCAACGAGTGTGTCCTGTAAACTCAGCGTCCCTGAAAACGTAACTAATTTTTCCGATCGAAATCGGATAGAAATTATATAATGGGACATAAAGGTACCGTACTTAGGCCTTGGGCGTCCGCCATCTTGTATATGGAGGGTACGTGGTGGTTCGAACGGATAAAGCAATGGTAAGTATGGTTCAAAACGTAACAGTTCGCTCCAAAAGCATAAGTTTCGCAGTATCAAGCGGAGCGGGCTGGGCTAGGCCGGCCGGGCCCATGCGCGAGCGGAAGGGGCTCGCCGGAAAGGGCCGCGCACCGCGGGGCATACTGGAGACATTTGTTGTCCGATTTTGATCCGGTTGCGCATCAATTGTTTGTAAAAGAACAGCCTACAACTTTTGTACGGCACTTTTTTGAATCCCTCAGCCAATAAAGCCCAAAATCGGCGTTGAACAAAGTTGAACACTTTTGGAACACAGCTTCTTTTTTCTTTTTACTTTGCTCGCGTTTCTGTTCAAAACTAGATGTAAAACATAAAAAAGTTATAAAACATGATTTGTAGATCAGACCTTTAAGCGTCTTTTCCTGAAAACCGCATACCGATACCATTATTAGTTCACATTTTATAGCCAATTTACGAAACCCCTGCATTTTGAACTTTGAACACCCGGTGTTCCAATTCCTTAACAGGTACAAATGGGGATTTTTGGTATGTTATAGTACTCGACGAGACGAACAAGTTCCACTATGAGACATTTGTTCTCCAATTGTGTCTAGGTCCAATATGATTCTTTCTAGACTACAGGCGGTGGGCGGAGGGGCGGGCGGGCCGGCCGATTGGCCGTCGCCGCACCGCGGTCTTCAGGTCATAACTCCGTCAATTTTGGTCGCAAGACCCTGATTCAAAGCTCATTTTGACCGCCAGGCTTATGCCTACAACGTTCCGAAAAGGCCGCAACCTCGATTTCCGACTAGAATCGGCGCAAATAGACTTTAAAGAAATTGAACGTTTTTTAAAAAGTCGAAAAATTACTTTTGATGCCAAATTGGACAGGTTCAAAAACTCAAATAGGTCCAAACTATTCTTGCATCTTGTAGCCCTCAGTTCAACGAACATTTTGACGAGTCGCCGAGCTTTCTACGACTTACCGTTCAGATTTTAGAGATAAAAAACAATTTAGATGCAAATGTTCAAAATTTTGAACTTTGAACACGATTTGAGCTGATCGGCACGGTGGGATTTTTGGGGACTTTTGGCTACGCACTCCCAAGACATGTATAAAACGACCCCCAAAATTTGGTACTGTTCGGAATTTTGTCTAGGTAAGGGGGTTATTTTGCAAAGTTGCACTGGACTATTATTTCTACGACGGCTGGTAAAAAGAAATCCCTTCGAGTTTCCCAGTCGGTCACGATGTGCTTGGTGGCTTGATGGTACGGATCCATCCAGCCACCAAGCACATCGTGACCGACTGGGGAACTCGAAGGGATTTCTTTTTAAAAGCCGTCGTAGAAATAAGGAATTTCTGACATATTAGCACGCCGCGTGAAAATATTAGCTGCGAATAATATGTACACGCTGAAAAATATTTTCTGCGTGTCTATAAGAATAAAATATGTTGTGTGCACGCGGCGTGCCGATTATGGGCAAATTTCTTATTTTTACGCGTCGTGCAGACATGGCAAAAAATAATTATGTACACGCCTTACCAGCCGGGATTTGAACCCGAGACAAAAACTTCACGGGGAGGTACGGATCCACCCAGCCACCAAGCACATCGTGACCGACTGGGGAACTCGAAGGGATTTCTTTTTACCAGCCGTCGTAGAAATAAGGAATTTGTAACATATTAGCACGCCGCGTAAAAATATTCACCGATATTATATACACGCCGCGTGTCTCCAATAGAGCGAATGCTTATATGCACGCGGCGTGGACATAATATTTCCTAGCTACGGGACACGCGTCGTGTCAGTAAAGAGGATTATATTATTAACACACCGGAAAAGTTTCTTGGGTGCCCGAAGGAGCTTTTCCGGCGTTGATATAAGAAAATGAATCTCTATTGATACGCGGCGTGTCACTTAGAATGCATTTTCTTATGGACACTCATCATGCGAATTTCGGCGTGCATTTAATATTTATTGTAAAAAAGGACACACGGATCCACCCAGCCACCAAGCACATCGTGACCGACTGGGGAACTCGAAGGGATTTCTTTTTACCAGCCGTCGTAGAAATAAGGAATTTGTAACATATTAGCACGCCGCGTAAAAATATTCACCGATATTATATACACGCCGCGTGTCTCCAATAGAGCGAATGCTTATATGCACGCGGCGTGGACATAATATTTCCTAGCTACGGGACACGCGTCGTGTCAGTAAAGAGGATTATATTATTAACACACCAGAAAAGTTTCTTGGGTGCCCGAAGGAGCTTTTCCGGCGTGGATATAAGAAAATGAATCTCTATTGATACGCGGCGTGTCACTTAGAATGCATTTTCTTATGGACACTCATCATGCGAATTTCGGCGTGCATTTAATATTTATTGTAAAAAAGGACACGCGGCGTATGTAGGACGTAACAAATTTTTATTTTAACGCCGGTTTGCGTAAGTGTTCCCTTCGACAACTAAATTTCAGCATGAAGACCTTCATGGCTGGATGGATCCGTACCTGCCCGCGAAGTTTTTGTCTCGGGTTCAAATCCCGGCTGGTGGGGCTTGTACATAATTATTTTTTGCCATGTCTGCACGACGCGTAAAAATAAGAAATTTGCCCATAATCGGCACGCCGCGTGCACACAACATATTTAATTCTTAAAGACAAGAAGAAAATATTTTTCGGTGTGTACATAATATTCGCAGCTAATATTTTTCGAAGTGATTATATACAGCGCTGCCCGCCCCGCGCGCACTGTTCCTCGCCCCGACAACTCCACGCCACCTCTCAGGCCGCCGGGCGGGTGGGCCGCGGCCGGTGCCCCCTCCCACCCCGCGCCTCCCCCCTCCCTGTCCATCGCGACAGCGCTCCGCTTCCCTGCGGCCTGAACCCGTCGGGACATCTACCATACGTATCATCTGCTTTCAAGTTCCGGCACTCCGGAACTTTTTGGTCACGGTCGCGTGGTCTGTTTTTAGCAGATGATACGAATGTATCAGCCTGCTTGTACTGTCATACAGCGAGCAGCCTGCAGAGAGCAGCGAGCAGAGAGCAACGGGCAGAGCGAGCAGCTAGTGTAGCATTATTGGCTGAGCGATAGCGAAGCCTATTACGCCACTGAAGTGCTAAAAAAGTTCAGTGTCCGTCTGTCTGTCTGTCTGTCTGTCTGTCTGTGTGTCTGTGTGTCTGTGTGTCTGTTCGCACGATAACTCGAGAACGAGTTAAGATATCGACCTGAAATTTTTACTGTAGCTTTTTGGCCTAAAAAGCTCGGACGAGTTTAAATTTGAACACTCTAGCTCAAAAATTGACCCTGCTAAAAATGATTTATATTTTTTAAAAAAATTAAATTTTGAAAATTACAATATTTTATGGTGTCCTAAGGGGTATCTCGGCGAGTTGCGACCCTTCGGGCGAAAATTTCGTCCGTTTTGCTCTGTCTCTTACTGTTTAGCCGTTACAGCGGTAAAAGTGGACGAAAAGTCGTCAAAATGCATGTTGGGTGTTGTTTTCAGGGTAATTTGTCGAGATGCGACCCTTTGAACGAAAATTTTGTCAGTTTTGCTCTATCTCTTACTGTTTACCCGCTACAGCGATAAATGTTGACGAAAAGTCGTCAAAATCCATGCTGGGTGTCGTTTCCAGGGAAATTTGTCGAGATGCGACCCTTCTGGGTGAAAATTTGTCCGTTTGGCTTCGCGGAGAACGGTTTAGGCGCTCGGCCCCTTCTCGTAAAAATTGGAAAATTGATAACAAAATGTAAAAAGGCAAGCGGGGGTCCAGGGGCCGGTAGCCCCCTGGCCTATTTTTAAAAGATAAAAGCGGGGGTCCAGGGGGCGGCAGCCCCCTGGCTTAAATGAGTATATCTTAAATCATTCAATCTCGCCAGCGCCGCAGGCCTGGCCTAGGTAGATGTACGTAGGCCCGTCGCAGCGCAACAGTGTTTCGCGAGCTTTCGCGAAGCCTGTTACGAGAGACAGTGTCTGGCGTACATCTACCTAGTTGGCTGAGCGATAGCGAAGCCTATTACGCCACTGGAGTGCTAAAAAAGTTCAATGTCCGTCTGTCTGTCTGTCTGTCTGTCTGTCTGTGTGTCTGTCTGTGTGTCTGTTAGCACGATAACTCGAAAACGAGTAAAAATATCGACCTGAAATTTTTACTGTAGCTTCTTGGCCTAAAAAGCTCGGACGAGTTTAAATATGAACACTCTAGCTCAAAAATTAACCCTGCTAAAAATTGATTTATATTTTTAAAAAAATTAGATTTTAAAATTACAAAATGTTATGGTGTCCTAAGGGGTATCTCGGCGAGTTGCGACCCTTTGGGCGAAAATTGCGTCCGTTTTGCTTTATCTCGTACTGTTTAGCCGGTACAGCGGTAAATGTGGACGAAAAGTCGTCAAAATGCATGATGGGTGTCGTTTTCAGGGTAATTTGTCGAGATGCGAACCTCTGGGCGAAAATTTTGTCGTTTGGCTCTACGGAGAACGGTTTGGGCGTTGGACAGTCGACCCCTTATTGTAAAAATTGGAAAATTGGTAACATAATGAAAAGAGGAGAGCGGGGGTCCAGGGGGCGGCAGCCCCTTGGCCTAACTTTAAAAATAAAAAAGAAAAAAGAAAAAAAAGAAAAGCGGGGGTCCAGGGGGCGGCAGCCCCCTGGCTTCAATGAGTAAATCTCAAATCATGCAGGCTCGTAATGAAGAAAAGCGGGGGTCCAGGGGGCGGCAGCCCCCTGGCTTAAATGAGTAAATCTTGAATCATGCAGGCTCGCCAGCGCCGCAGGCCTAGGTAGATGTACGCAGGCCCGTCGCAGCGAAACAGTGTTTCGCGAGATATCGCGAAGCCTGTTACGGGAGACGGTGTCTGGCGTACATCTACCTAGTACTAGGTAGATGTACGCCAGACACCGTCTCTCGTAACAGGCTTCGCGATATCTCGCGAAACGCTGTTTCGCTGCGACGAGCCTGGGTACATCTACCTAGACCTGCGGCGCTGACGAGCCTGCATGATTTAAGATTTACTCGTTTTAGCCAGGGGGCTGCCGCCCTCTGGACCCCCGCTTTTCTTTGTTACGAGCCTGCATGAGATTTACTCATTTCGGCCAGGGGCCTGCCGCCCCCGGGACCTCCGCTATTCTTTGTTGCGAGCCTGAGTGATTGGCTGAGCGATAGCGACGCCTATTACTCCACTGGAGTGCTAAAAAAGTTCAATGTCCGTGTGTCTGTCTGTCTGTGTGTCTGTCTGTGTGTCTGTCTGTCTGTCTGTCTGTCTGTCTGTCTGTCTGTCTGTCTGTCTGTCTGTCTGTGGGTCTGTCTGTCAGTCTGTCTGTCTGTCTGTGTGTCTGTCTGTCTGTCTGTCTGTCTGTCTCTCTGTCTGTCTGTCTGTCTGTGTGTCTGTTCGCACGATAACTCGAGAACGAGACAAGATATCGTTCTGAAATTTTTACTGTAGCTTCTTGGCCTAAAAAGCTCGGACGAGTTCAAATATGAACACTCTAGCTCAAATTTTAACCCTGCTAAAAGTTGATTTATATTTTAAAAGAAACTAGATTTTAAATATTACAAAAGTTTATGTTGTCGGAAGGAGTATCTCGGCAAGTTGCGAAACTTCGTGCGAAAATTTCGTCCGTTTTGCTCTATCTCTTACTGTTTAGCCGCTACAGCGGTAAATGTGGACGAAAAGTCGTCAAAATACATGTTGGGTGTCGTTTTCAGGGTAATCTGTCGAGATGCGATCCTTGGGGCGAAAATGTTGTCTGTTTGGCTCTGCGGAGAAGGGGTTTGGGGCTCGGGCCCTTCGCGTAAAAATTGGAAAATTGGTTACATAATGCAAAGAGGCGAGCGGGGGTCCAGGTAGCGGCAGCTCCCTGGCCAATTTTAAATGAATAAAAGCGTGGGTCCAGGGGGCGGCAGCCCCCTGGCTGAAATGAGTAAATCTCAAATCATGCAGGCTCGTAATAAAGAAAAGCGGGGGTCCAGGGAGCGGCAGCCCCCTGGCTTAAATGAGTAAATCTCAAATCATGCAGGCTCGTAATAAAAAAAAAAGCGGGGGTGCAGGGGGCGGCAGCCCCCTGGCTTATTTGAGTAAATCTCAAACCATGCAGGCTCGTAATAAAGAAAAGCGGGGGTCCAGGGGGCGGCAGCCCCCTGGCTTTAACAAGTTAATCTTAAATCATGCAGGCTCGCCAGCGCCGCAGGCCTAGGTAGATGTACGCAGGCCCGTCGCAGCGTAACAGTGTTTCGCGATCTATCGCGAAGCCTGTTACGGGAGACGGTGTCTGGCGTACATCTACCTAGTGTAAGATGTACGCATTTAAGCCGGGGGGCTACCGCCCCCTGGACCCCCGCTCGCCTCTCTACATTATATTACCGATTTTCCAATTTTTACGAAAAGGGGACGAGCACCCAAACCGTTCTCCGTAGAGCCAAACGGACAAAATTTTCGGCCAAAGGTCGCGTCTCGACAAATTACCCTGAAAACGACACCCAACATGCATTTTGACGTCTTTTCGTCAACATTTACCGCTGTAGCGGCTAAACAGTAAGAGATAGAGCAAAACGGACGATTTTACGGCCAGAGGGTCGCAGCTCGCCGAGATACCCCTACGGACACACTAAAATTTTGTAATTTTTAAAATCTAAGCTTTAAAAAAAATATAAATCAATTTTTAGCAGGGTTAATTTTTGAGCTAGAGTGTTCATATCTGAACTCGTCCGAGCTTTTTAGGCCAAGAAGCTACAGTAAAAATTTCAGGTCGATATCTTAACTTGTTCTCGAGTTATCGTGCGAACAGACAGACAGACACACAGACACAAGACACACAGACACACAGACAGACAGACAGACAGACAGACAGACAGACAGACAGACAGACAGACAGACAGACAGACAGACAGACAGACAGACGGACATTGAACTTTTTTAGCACTCCAGTGGCGTAATAGGCTTCGCTATCGCTCAGCCAATTATATACAGGGGGGAAAATGTCGGCGCGCGCTGCCCCGCGCGCGCTGCCCGCCCCGACAACTTCACGCCACCTCTCAGGCCGCCGGGTGGCCGGGCCGCGGCCGGTGCCCCCTCCCAACCCGCGCCTCCCCCCTCCCAGCCCAGCGCGACGGCGCTCTGCTTCCCTGCTCCCTGCGGCGGCGACGCGTAGAGATTTCTACCATACGTATCATCTGCTTTCAACGAGGCTTTCAAGTTCCGGTTGCCCGGAACTTTTAGTCACGGTCGCGTGGTCTGTTTTTTATTTTTTATTTTTTTTTATTCATGTATTTATTTATTTATTTATCTATCTATTTATTTATTTATTCATTTTTTGGTGGGGGTATTAAGGCTACAGTTGACGTGGGAATCATTTCTGCATTTTTTCTTTTCACACACAAATGTCCATGACTTTCCTCGTGTTAAAGTATATGTAACTATTTCCCATTTGCATATTACTTTTTCTTATTTTTTCCTTATTCTGCTTTGGTTTTGTAGAGTTGGCCATGTGCCTACATTCTAATGGAGAGGAAGTCTGAAGCATCCTACATTGCAGCCTGGAATGCCGTTAATAATGCAGTTGCCACTCCCATGAGACCGAGTAACTTAATGGGTGATTATAAGAGATCCTTACACACCTCAGCTAGGCAAGTCTTTCCGGGCCTGACAAGCAGTGGGTGCTGGTACGTAACAATAGTTCAATATGATAACGCCTCAATTTTTTCGAATTTTTTGTTAGTGTTGTAGTTTAAGTGATAGCTTTCTGTTTTCCAGGTTTCATTACAGCAATGCTGTTTATTCAAATGCAGTACTGTTGGGTGTAGCGGATAAAAGCCTTGAGGATGCAGTCGCTGACAAAATCCTTCTGAAGTGCATGGCCCTCCCACCTCTTCCTCCTGGTGAAATTAGTAATGGATTGCAACATATGGAAGATGAAGCAGAGGAAAGCGGTCTGCAGAATGCTTTTAAAGACTTTTTCCAATACATCAAGGACCAGTGGCTTAATGAAAATAAGGTCGGAGCTGATATGTTGTCAGTTTTTGAATTAGAGTCCCGCACTAACAATGCAGTCGAGACTTCCCACTTCCAAATTTTTAGGAAGATAAATAAGTGCCACCCAAACTTTTGGGTATTTTACAGTAAGTGCAGGACTGTTGGCACCCATATGGGGAATTGGAAATTTTCTTTAAAATAATGTAATTTCTTAACTCACCTTCCTTCTTTCCATTTTTTGCTTGTTAGATGCTCTTCAAACATATGATTATGCACAATACCAGGATAGGTGTCGTGCTAAAGGAAATGTCCAAGTTAAACGGAGTAGGAAACAATCTTATGTGAAACAAGATGAGAATATCAAGGCCATGCAACTGCAGCTAGTAAATGGAACGGCAACAATTGAAGAGTTTTTGGCACGTGCTTGTCATTCAGTTGAGGGTCTTCAGAAACGCCTAAAGACCAATTATGGCAATAGAAGGCGTCGAAGAGGTATGGATGTTGAATAAATAACTTTCTGTAACTTTTTTTACCATCTATAATTAGTTTGAATATAGTCATTTATCTCTGTGCGACCTTTTTTTTTTTTTTTTTTTTTTTTTTTTTAAACATTTTGGTTTGTCATTTCATTTGCAATCTACTTCATCCTTACGTTGTCTTTTTCAAACTTCCTTCTGTGTGGATTGAGGCTTAGTATTAGTTTTGCAATGTGCAGTCAATTTTAGTTTAAGGAAGTTTTTATCTTTGGCAGCTGTATGTCCTTCATTGTTCTTGTTAGATGACTATGTACCCTATGGTCGAAAGTGACGCTGGTGTTCAACAATTTTCTTCCCTGTAAATGATTATGAAGAACTTGTACTAGTTCAATTTGAAGGAATTTTTGATACTATCCTGACCCCCAAGCAAAGCACATATATGAGATGTGAGCTTGTGAATGGAAATAAGTTTTTTGGCATAAAATATTTTTCTCAGTTTTAATATTAATCTGGATGACGCTCTCAATTTTGGGAGAATTTTGCAATATGTTCTTTCCAGTTCCCTTCAGTAAGGAATTGTTACTTTACATAGGAAAAATAATGTTTCAATTTTGTAGTGCCTTTTTAAGTTTTTTCCAGCCTATTCTTTAGGGGGAAGGGAGGGGGGGGGGTCAACAGAAACTTTAGAAAACAGTAGGATGCCCTTAGGTTGAAGAATAGTAGATAACAACAAATTTTTGCATTGCTGGCATTATGAAAGTATTTTGTTTTAGCTGTGTATTTTTCAGCTTTATCGAATTACTCGCTTCTCGCTTAGATTACATATGACAGTGTTTTTTTTTACCTTTGCATTCTATTTCGTTATAGTCACTAGGCAGTATGTTGCCTTTTTGAAACTTTCTTCTGTATATCTTTTACATGAACTGTTTCTGTTGTGTGCGTTGAAGTATGGCAGTAAATTTTAGTCTCAGGATGCAAACATTTTGAATTTGCTAATATTAAAGAGGGCAATTTGTACATGTATCACCTACAATTCTGCTGCTGGCAGGTAATAAATGTGGTGTTATGAAGGTCTAAGTATTTGTTCCTCCTGCACCCAGCAGTACTGGAGACCACTCGATTGCACACCTCGCATTGCACACTGCATCATCTAATCCACATCTTCAGTAAAGCATAATGCATGGGTGTTTTTTGAAACGCTGACCTACACAGACTCATGATTTGGTGTGAACATTCGAATTGACCCCGCCTTTTGTGTAGATGCGTGGTGCGGGTTGTGGAAGGCGGTGCATTGTGGGTACGTGGTCGTTGGTCGGCTGTGTGAAGAAAAGCGATCAACTGCGACATCAGTAATTCGTCTGCTGACAATCACCTTTCGTAACATAGTATGCAAACAAATTAACTCATTTTTAAGTGTGTGATAAATATCGAGAGGTCCTACCGTCCGATCTTATTATTATTTATTAGTACGTCGTGATGTACATTAAAATGGTAACCTATATATATATATAAAAAAAAAAAAAAAAAAAAAAAAAAAAACAGCTGGCTTCCTGTTTAACCTCTTCAACATGATGTGAATATCTTGGCAAGAAATATATTTCTTCCGGCGTTTTGTGTTGTAGGAAACCTCTTGAGTGAGTGAAATATCCCGGACGTTGAGATGTGGCCCAGAAATATGACTGACGACGACGCTAGGAGCTGCACACGTACTTGTCAGCATCAACAGCCATTCTTTGGCCACTGCACTTGTCAGTTTGAAACAATACCCACTGTGAAAGATATCCTCGTAAATTTACGGTATTTTTTTGTAATTTTGATTTACAAAATATGTCGTAAATTTACGACTGCGTATTCTTTCTCGTCGGTCAATTCCAAGTCGATAGGGACTGTTTGTAAATTTACAATTTCAAATTGTAATTTTACGACTTTCTTCAGAGAAAATACTCCTGTTACCCTTACGAGTATTTTTCACAGTGCCCAGTCTTAAAAATACATGACTTTCGTTCGATAATTTTATTGTATTATTGACCTTATAGCCCCCTCGACTAACAGTTGGGATGGTGTTTTTGAGGCATCAGATTTGTTAAGGGACAACACAACTGCATCCAGATGCTCTGTGACCATAAAGAGGGCCTTGTTTTGCAGCCAAGAAAAAGGTATGGAGTTATTATAATATTTTTCCGTGGAAGCATTGTTTGAAAGAGCAACACGCTAATATACTATTCAAAATATTATTCCAGGTGACAACATTGGCATGCTGTTGGCAAGTTCTTCCACAGAGGGCAACAACGATTCATTAGAGACTATATCGAGGGCTTTATATCCAAGTCATTTCAAAATCCCAAAGAGGAACGTCACGTGGATTCCACGTGGATTCAATGTGGATTCGTGGAAATTTCATGGACGTGGATGTGTCAACGAGATTTCAACAATTTTTCCACCTCAAATATTTTTTCTTCATTCTGCTGCTAAACGATTTTAAATAGTATGTTGATCGTATTGGTCAATAGGGGCATGTGTATTAAGGCGTTTTTGAAGTTAAATTAATATACACTGATGTGCAAAATTAGCGGTCCACTTTTTTCTCCGCTCATAATTTTTTTAAAAATAGGGCTAGAAACTTGAAATTTGGAGGAGAGGTGGTCCAAAGTGTTGTTGAAACGTTCCTAAAGTCGCAACAATCAAATCCACCCCCTTCATTTTTTTTCCACCCCTCGCGTAAGACCCTGTCAATTTTTGACACTTTCGCCGGGGCAAAAGTGTCCTTCCAGGTGTCGCAGAGGTTTGAAATTCACATGGCCGACTCAGTTTTGGCTCCTCTTTCGATTGATACCGGAGCCATCCCCGTCGGACGAACCGTTCCGGAGCCACAAAGAAAACCACCCCTAAGAAGGGGTGATTTTTTCGGATTTTTTTCCACTGTTCTGCGCGGTAGCAGGAGGTCCCCTGGACACGACAAAAGTGTCCCCATGTCCGTCGCACGCCCCCGGGGGTGTCCAGCCCCGAAACACTGACACCCCAAATCTTGATTTTTCACTAAAATCACCAAAAATGACCAAAAAAGGGACAAAAATCACGTTGCACAATTGATTTCAGCCGTCTGGATCGACACCCGGAGTGACAAACTGCAGACCAGACGGTAAAGCCGTTTTCGTGGGGGTTGCAACCCCTAACTTTCCAACCCCCAGCGCAGGGGATGGAGGGGCGGAGGCGGGTCGCCGCAGTCACGGTACGATGTGTGAGCCCCTCAGGCACCTCCACACCAAGTTTGAAGTGATTCGGTCCATTCGGTACCTTCCAGGATCAAAAAAATGCAAAATCGTGTAAATTTCAACCCCTAAGTTTGCACCCCTTTTTCTCCTCAGCCAGGAGGGGCACAACATCCGCTCAGGTGCGCGATGGAGCGCACATTCAACCTTTACCAGGGTGCAAACGCGCAAACCCCTACGATCATCGTGTCGGCCGCGAGAGCCACGCGAGTGAGCAGTGTTCTTTCCCTTTTCATTGTTGAATCGTTTCTGTGGTTTCACATGAGTGCCATGAAGTGGCCTGGCTGCCACATCGGTGACCTCTCAGAGGCCTCGAGTCTTTTTTGAGACTTTCTTCGTTGCGTAGCTTCGTTTTGTTAAGTTTTCGGGCTGCTATTGATGTTTTTTGAGATCGACTTAGCTTCGATGGCACATCCAAACTCACGAGCACACCGACCCCGGTCATTTTGTCTGCTCACTCGCGTGGCTTTTACACGATTTTGCATTTCTTTGATCCTGGAAGGTAACGAATGGACCGAATCGCTTCAAAATTGGTGTGGAGGTGCCTGAGGGGCTCACACATCGTACCGTGACCGCGGCGACCCGCCTCCGCCCCTCCATCCCCTGCGCTGGGGGTTGGAAAATTAGGGGTTGCAACCCCCACGAAAACGGCTTTACCGTCTGGTCTGCAGTTTGTCACTCCGGGTGTCGATCCAAACAGCTGAAATCAATTGTGCAACGTGATTTTTGACCCTTTTTTGGTCATTTTTGGTGATTTTAGTGAAAAATCAAGATTTGGGGTGTCAGTGTTTCGGGGCTGGACACCCCCGGGGGCGTGCGACGGACATGGGGACACTTTTGTCGTGTCCAGGGGACCTCCTGCTACCGCGCAGAACAGTGGAAAAAAATCCGAAAAAATCACCCCTTCTTAGGGGTGGTTTTTTTGTGGCTCCGGAAAGGTTCGTCCGACGGGGGTGGCTCCGGTATCAATCGAAAGAGGAGCCAAAACTGAGTCGGCCATGTGAATTTCAAACCTCTGCGACACCTGGAAGGACACTTTTGCCCCGGCGAAAGTGTCAAAAATTGACAGGGTCTTACGCGAGGGGTGGAAAAAAAATGAAGGGGGTGGATTTGATTGTTGCGACTTTAGGAACGTTTCAACAACACTTTGGACCACCTCTCCTCCAAATTTCAAGTTTCTAGCCCTATTTTTAAAAAAATTATGAGCGGAGAAAAAAGTGGACCGCTAATTTTGCACACCAGTGTACGTGGATATCACGTGGATTCTACGTCATTTCCACCATTTTGCGAAAATCCACCATCTTTTGTAACTTTGGGCGTAACTGTTCAGCTTACACAAGAAAATATATAATATTGTCCTGATCATCGCGTTTTACGAGATAACGTTGAAACGCGTCGGAATAAAGTGGAATCAATCCACGCCGAATCCACGTGGAATCCACGTTCCAACGTTATGCGTTCAACGTTAAAAAAGTGTTCCAACATATATTTGCGTTCTTGAACAGTATTTAAAATCTGTTCTAGATACGTAGAATCCATATTTCAAGGGTTAGTTTCATTACATACAACGCGCAACGCCCTACGCTAAACGGATACTTGCAGGCCAATAAGGTGAGCTTCGGAATAGGATCGGTAGCTGACATGCCTCCTCCAACGCCGTCGACGTAGGGTAGTGGATAAGGTATTAGACTTCTAACCCAAAGGTTGTGGGTTCAACTCCACATGAGGTAAAATAAAAAAAAAAATTTCGTTGCCAGCACGTTGAATCCACGTGATTTCCACGTGGAAATTTCGTGGAAAAAGGTATCAAATCCACGTGGATGTGACGTGGTTCTTCCACGTCTATACCACGTCACATATCCACGTGGAATCCACGTTTCTTCCACCTTTATTCCTCTTTGGGAATACTAACGGCAAAGCTAGCACTGAACTCAGGCAAATCCCATTTGAGTTCTCGAGGAAAAGTAAGATTGGCTCGCCACATACGCCAACCGTGTCATGTCAGTTGCAAAAGATGTGAGAAGCCAAAACTCACAGATGATGAAAGGCGCTCAATTTTCAACAGGTTCTGGTCTTTGAGTGATCATGAGCAGCAGTGGAAGCTTATTTATGATTCAATTATGGTTTCTCTACCGAAAAGAAAGTCTGCTTTAATCGGGGCCAAAGGGGAAAAAACTAATATTCGATCATACTACTTATATGCCAGTGGTGAACCCAAAAAATTGTGCAAAACAATGTTTAAAAATACTCTTTGTATCTGTGATTCTTGGATTGATAATGCATTGTCTCAGTTTAATAATGGGAGAAACATCCCAGACATGCGAGGTAAAGCTTTTAAAAATCAAAATTAGTAAAGTACAGTCATCAAATCATGAATGATTTGTTTATTATTATTATTATTATTATTATTATTATTATTATTATTATTATTATTATTATTATTACTACTATTATTATTATGGCTGTATCGGGTTAAGAACATTAGCACATTAGCACATTAGCAGATGCTTCCTTTGCGCATTATTACTCTTCGCGAGCCCAGTTTTCGATGTTTTATACCATTATTATTGTCATTTAATGAAAATCAAACACCCTCGGCGACAGTGTGAGCTCGGCAGAGGGCGGGATCTCGCTTCGAGTTCGAGGGCTGCGCGTCGCTTACCTTCAACTTCGAGAGTCGACTAGGTGCAGCTGTCCTCTGCTAGAGTTCAGATTATCTGTTTATGTTGTGATTAAATTTGTGTATGCATTGGTAAAGGAAATGGATGACGAACAGCGTGTACTTAGGCACGCCATTTGGCTGCTCGAACAGGCTTTAATGGAAGAGGAAGAAGTTGAGATTATGGCAGCTGAGGTAATAGGCAGAATGGGAGGTAGAATTATGGGTATGTTGGAAGACGGTGATGATTTATGAGGTTAGTATTTTTATTTTTGTTGTTTTATGGTGTAGTATTTTTACAGCTATTGATTCAATTAACAAAAATTTGCAGAGGATGACGAGGGCGAGAATTGGGAGAAGATACAAGTGGACATTGATGGGATAAGGTATATGGGTGACCCCTCCTTCCAACGCCACTTCAGACTATCAAAAACCACTTTTGAGGTAAATTTACCAATTAAAATATGAAATATTGGTTTTAAGTCTTTACCGTTACTTCAGTTTCATGTAAGACTTTAATATTTTTTGGAAAGTATTGCTAGAAACTCTTGCCAATTGTATGGTGGATACTGGAAGAATCCAACGTGTGAGGAAGAGGCTAAATGTCCCATTATTAACAACTCTGTGGATACTGGCAAACCCCGACACGTTTCGCAGTGTTGCCTTACACTTTGGTATTACGCCAGGAGTTGTTCATGAGAACGACACAATTCTTATTGAATGTTTTCGTGAAATGAGAGCCATGTACATCAAGTGGCCAGATGCTGCAGAGAGAAGACACATTAAAACTCAATTTGAAGCGTACTGTGGACTCCCTGGAATAGTTGGTGCTATTGACGGCACACATAATGTTGTTTCAGCACCCTCCCACCAGGCAGATAGATTCAGGAACAGATACAAAAGCCACAGTTACAATACGATGGCTGTGTGTGATCATAATCTACTCATAAGAGACCTGCACGTAGGGGAAGAAGGAAGTCTTCATGACTCAAGAGTTTTCAGGAGGAGCCCACTTTACCGTAAACTTTTAGAAGATGAGAATG
The DNA here is from genome assembly GCA_029379305.1 of Frankliniella fusca. Classification (NCBI taxonomy): domain Eukaryota; kingdom Metazoa; phylum Arthropoda; class Insecta; order Thysanoptera; family Thripidae; genus Frankliniella; species Frankliniella fusca. Next base: position 101,203 of record JAHWGI010001429.1, read on the forward strand.
AAGAATTATTGGAGTATGATGAACATATCATAGGAGACAAAGCCTATACTCTTATGGATTGTGTAAGTAACTTTTCTTTCTGGTGAACTGGTCTGCATTAAACAAAGATTTATAACACTTTGAAAATATATTACAGGTGATGGTTCCTTTTAAAAATAGAGGAAATTTAAATGAACAGCAGCGAGCATTCAATCAATCACTATGTAGGGCCAGGGTAAGGATTGAACATGCTTTTGGGAAAGCGTTTGGGCAATGACGTAGGATGAAGTACCTCTATTCAGCAAATGCCGATCTTGCAGTAGACCATATAGTTTCCTGCTTCGTGCTTCACAATTTTATGATTCTAAATGGAGAGAAACTTATTGTAAGTTGGGCAGGATGTAATTAATGTAGTACGCTGAAAGTAACATGTTATGAGAGAACTACTTTATGCATTCCACATTCCACAGGATCTGCGTGACCCGACAGTTCTGGAGGAGGAGTTTGTTGACATTGAAGAAGATGAAGAGGAAGGCAATGAAGATGATCCAGGCGGAGAGAATGAAAACTTCAACCAGAGATTAGCTGCTCGAAGACAACGAGGAGTAGAAAAGAGAATTCAACTTGTGCAACAGTTTTCACCATCAGTAAGCTGGACAAAAAATACTTTTGTCACAAAACATATCTTTATTATTCATAAGAAATCAGTCATCACAGCATAAATGACGTATGCAAATAATTATTAGAAACAAAATAAAATAATGTCAAAGAAACGGTAACAATTGTCGCAACTCACCCCGGTGATATTGCAAGAACTAAAAAAAACTTTCTATTATGTTAATGAAAAGTAAGAGATCAAAATGAAATTTTCAAAATTAAACAATATTTAAATGAGAACAGTCTTAATAGTTATTTTCATCGCTGTTTGGCTTTTTCAGTTGATTCTTCAATTCTTGAAGAACAGCTACACCCTCTCTAAAAACCCTACTCCTCGCTCTTGACTCAGCACGAAACTGCTCAAACTATTCAAGATATCTTTCCTCCATGACTAACTTCCTCTCAGCCACTTGTAGAGCCCTGTTTTTATAGCCTACTACTCCAGAGGCTTCTGGTGCAGGTGGGCCCATTAGCTTTTGGACACTTTGCTGACGAGTTGCACTGGGTGACCTGGATCGTCCTTTTCGCATCTTGCTTACTACCTCAAAGGCTCTATTTATTGATGAGGCAGCACCTGCTGACACAGTGACAGCGGGTTTTGTTGTCACTTTGTCTTTCTCTAAGTTGTAAACCATATCGTAGAGGGCCCATTTACACTTCCCAGCGCCAGTCGCCTTCAATTTGTCATCTTCTTCCCGAAATTTGCCTAAAATTGAATTGTACCTTTTCTGGCAAGTTTTCCAGTCAACATTGTAATTCCTACTAATCAGGTTTCTAGCTACTTCCCGTGAAATCTTTTGCATATAGGTGACATACAAGTTGACATGTATGTGGAACATGTATGCACTCTAAAAAAAATCAGTACAAAACTTTGTAACACTGATTGGAAGTTTTTTCAGTAACCAGATTACAAAGTTTTGTAACATTATATGATACAAATTTTTGTATCGAGATGTTACAAATATTTGCTTCCTAGTTACAAAATTTTGTAACATTATATGCTACAAATTTTGGTGTTGATGCCTTACAAAGATTTGTTTCCTGTTTAGAGAAGCTTGGCCCTGTCCAATTGCCGACATCCAACATGAGTACTATTTTCGCATTCTCCTTTCAGAGAGTCATTTGACTTTATTTAGAAGTGATTTGATGAGCGCATGAATTTCTCTCGGACACTCTTCCGTCGGAAATTGACGATAAACTTTCCAGTAATCAGCATTGGTGAGTTATGCTCCAAATTGCAATGAAGACATAACTCCAAAAATTTCCTCGGAGACACGCAGTCGCGTAGCTGTCTGTCCTATTCATACTTATACGGGGGAGGACGTTGCCGTACCCAACCAAGGAGATGGAGCAGGGACCTGGCGCGCGTTCAAGTTGAACCAATTATTCCTGGCGCATGGTTTACGATTTGAACATAAAACCTGCACAGGCACAAAAGGATTTGTCTTATAAAACATAAAGCGTAAAATTAAATGTTAGTATTTTGTCAAAATGTGATGTTAATGCGAAAGAATCGGTTTTGCATAAGACGCTCTGACCGTGACGCCACCTAGCGGCAGTTCTTGGCGACACGCACGCAATTCAGAATTTCCCATGTGACAGAGTTTTGCCATCGTTGGGTAGCAAAAGCAGTTCTTCCCTGCCCTTCAACTAAGTTGACCAGAAAAATGCTAGTTTGTCTTGCGCTTTGGATTTCGGTAACCGAACTTTACAGAACCAAACGTTACAAAATTTTGTAAACAGGATAACAACATTTGCAATGCGAGATTCAAAAAATTTGTAACATTTTAGATTGCAAATTTTTATATCAAGTTTACGAAAAATAATGTGTAGATTACGACAAAGTAGAACCAGTTTACGAATATTTGTAACATTTACAAAAACTTGTAACAGTTACAAAAATTTGCATCAGTCTTCTAAAATTTTAAACATTGATTATAGTTTTTTGTAACAATTACAAAGTTTTGTTTCAAGATTACAAATTTTTGAATTCTTATCCTAGGTTACAAAGTTTTGTTTCAAATTTGATACTAGAACTTGTAATTTTTTTTAAGAGTGTGTGTCCTACGCTTTGGTCTTGTATGTGACCGATGATTGACTTGTATGGCTACATGTATGTGTCCTACATTTGCAGACATACATGTGACATACTATTGAATCAGTACAATTTTAAAAAGAAAAAGAAGAAAAAAGTGGAAAATAATTATTTTGAACCAATTTGTTATTTTGTTTGCTTCAAAGCACATATCACATTTAATAGAATTTACCTTTTGATGTTGAAGTGGAGATTCGAACCTGGAACCTTTCTATTACTAACCTGTCACCTTGACCATTAGGCTACTGGAACGCGGCTAGGAGGACAGTGCATGACCGTCCCCTTAACCACCGTGGGACAATATACGTATCACATACATATCACATGTATATCACATATATGTGTCCTACATACTTTAACCAGACTCTCAATTTGATTAATTCAAAGGTACTGCATGTTCGGCTCGGCCATGAATTCAAATTACTTTGGCGTAACTTTTATTTTCAACTTGTGTGTAAACGGCTGAACACTATTTTGTACGAAGCGCAGAGCATATACATGATGAGCCCATATACTATTGTAACATATAATTATTTTGACTTCTGCACTATTTCTGCTTACTCATTTACACCTCGTAATAAGTAAGTTATTTAAGAGATTGATATGTCGAAACTTTACTTGCCTTTCAAGACCAAAGGTAACGTCGTTCTGCAACATACATAAGAGGAGACTCCTGCCAACACAATTTAAGTCTTTGCCGTTCACATATATGTGACACCGTCCTATACATATGTCCCAGCACCAGACATACATTTCATGGTGGCTCACCTGTATGTGGCGGATGACTGACCGATACACATACGAGCTGCAACATACATGTGCGGCACATATAGGTGTCACTTCATGCCACATATATGTCATACAACACACACATAGATGCCAGAGCTATAAAAACAACGATGACATACATGTGGCGGTTTCCACATCGACGCGTCCTAAGAACAAAGTCCGATCTGTTTGCGCGCGTTTCAACATAGTCCGATCTGTTTGCGTGCGTTTCAACAAAGTCCGATCTGCTTTCGGCCGCGCTCGGGTGGTAGATGTTAAGATCTCTGTGACAACTCTGTTACTGTATCTTTGCCTATCATTTTTTGTATCAGCTTTTCTTTAATCTTTTAGGATCACGTAGCATCCATTACTTTTTCTCTTCTGCTAATATTAACGAACATATAAATAAAATAAGCCAGCGCTGCAGAGCGCGGATGAAAGCAGATCGGACTTTGTTGAAACGCACGCAAACAGATCGGACTTTGTTGAAACGCGCGCAAACAGATCGGACTTTGTTCTTAGGACGCGTCGACATGTATGCGGCATATATTGGACCGAAACATGTATGCGCGAATCGCATACATGTCACAGGGAAATATATGTGCCGCTACGTTCACATATATATTCACATACATGTCCCACCGACGAATTCACACGTTATATGTATGTGACGTACACTTGTGTATTGATGACCTGTATGTCACTTATATGCCGTTCATAAGTCATTTGTATGTAGAGGGTTTCACGGGTTCCTTAAAAAGTTCAGAATTTTTTAGGAGGGGTTGGTTACCAAAGTTGTCTTTTGCTTCAGTAACCTCCTCCAGTAATGCCTTGTCAGATTCAATGTTTCCCCAATCTGTAACAGAAATGAACTTACATATCAACATTCTAGTATATGTAAATTGAGTTTTAGAGTGACAGAGGAAGGGAAAAACTTAGTCTAGAACTCTGAAAACTGGACCAATTACGGGTGCTTTTTACAGTGTAGTCGCTAGCTGGATCCATTTTTTCGTAAAACGGTGTGCACCATTGAACTAGACGCGAAAAGACGCTTCCGGAGAGGTACTGGTCGACGGGGTTGGAAAAAGTTGATTTTTTTTTATTTTTTATTCCGTGAAAACTTTTATAATTTTTTTTCAGTGCCTTAATGAGGGTTGGCAGGATTTTCCGTGGGCGTTTCGTTGTCTAGGAGTAAAACTGTAGACACCCTGAAAATTTCAAGTCTCTAGCTCATCTCCTTCTAGTGGAACAGACAGACAGACAGACACGAGGTCGTTTGCAGAAGCCCGCTTTTATGCTTTTTTAAAGCAGAAGGGCGGGCTAAAAAGGTCCAAGATGGCACACATTCACACAATCCGAAACCGCCTTACCGCCAATTCGCGCCGAATCAGGAGTTTCGCAGCATAGAGAGGCAACCTCATACATGCAGCATGTAGACCGTAAAGCTTTGCCGCTGGGAGCAGCACCGCGACCCCGCCGCCGCACGGAGGAATGATCGACTGATCAACGAAACGAGATCCTGCCCTCTGCCGAACTCACACTGTCGCCGAGGGTGTTTGATTTTCATTAAATGAAAATAATAAAGGTATAAAACATCGAAAACTGGGCTCGCGAAGAGTAATAATGCGCAAAGGAAGCACCTGCTAATGTGCTAATCTGCCCCTTACGGAAAATAGATGTCTATAGACAATCTAAACATTGTGTGCATCGTCTATTTTGCTAGACATCTACCGTAAGATGTATAATAGACCCCTATTAGTTGATTACATCTACCAGTAGACATTGGTCGATTATCTATATTGGGTCTCACTCATCTATCTGGATAGACGTCTATGTATGTACTGAAAATAGACGGCTGTAGATAATCTATATTGTGTCTAGCTCCTACAGAGCATAGACGTCTAAGTATGTACTGAAAATAGACGGCTGTAGATAATCTATATTGTGTCTAGCTCCTACAGAGTATAGACGTCTATGTAGGTACTGAAAAAAAAACGGCTGTATATAATCTATATTGTGTCTAGCTTCTGCATAGTATAGACGTCTATGTATGTACTGAAAATAGACGGATGTAGATAATCTACATTGTGTCTAGCTTCTGCATAGTATAGACGTCTATGTATGTACTGAAAATAGACGGCTGTAGATAATCTATATTGTGTCTAGCTCCTGCATACCCGTACTGAAAAATAAGTCCTGTTCTGTTCTCGTTCGCCTCTCGTTCGTCTCTCGTTTCAAAACGGGATCGGAACGGATCTTTTTGAAAGTCCTGTTCCAGACCTGTTTTAGTTATAGTCCCTTTTACCCTCTGTTTTTTTTTTGTAGGTGAAGAAAAAAGTCTCTTTTCTGTCCTGATATCGAAAAGTGTCTTGTTTATGTCTCGATATGGAACTTAAAAATTTCATGATTCATTTGAAGCTGCAGTATGCAAATACCTTCGTTATTTTAATATTTTCAATTTCATCAAAACTTCTTCCCAATGCTAGAACATAGAATGTCTCGTAGTTACACAGCCACTTTATTCATAAGGCATCAAGCCATACGGTGCGCACGTTTTTAGACGCAAGAGAAAACAGTTTAAGGTTTAATCTATTTTATTACAGTCCGCTAAGTGATTGGCGGGCGTGGGTCCGAGGCAGCACGGCCGGTGGCCGGTGCGAGTTTGGCCGCGGTGGGCTTGGCGGTCGCGGCACCGCGAGACGTGGTAGAGGCGTTTGTTGACGGCGCCCCTCGGCGGATTCTCGGAATGCTGCATCCGATGCGGCTGGGGACCGGGGACAGCCTGCCACAGCGGAGGGTCGCCAGATCGACGGAAAATCCTTCCCCGCTGTTAATCCCCTCTGGGTGAGCTCAGGTACCCCGGGGTGAGGGGAGGGGGAGGGGTGCGCTGCACAGGGCACAGGGATTAACCCAGCGGCGGTGTCATCGGCTACCTGCTATTAGCTGTTGGTCGGTTAGTCACTGGTCAAGAGCTCCTTGCTCGCCCGCCGACCGCCGACCGCCTCCTCACCTCACTGAGGAGTCCGGACCAGAGTCCTCCTCCTCCTCAGTCCGACAGCAGCTGCCGTTGTGTGAGGATGTGTCGCTGACGCTGAGCGCATGATGTCTTTGGAGCAGACATGCACTGGTTGTACTTTGTCGTGTCTTTGTTTTTTTCAGTAATTACTCGTGCGGACCGTATGGAGAGATGTATATGTTTAGTTGTGTATGGCAGGACAAGTTAGCACAGCTCGGGTAGCAGCAGTCACCACGGAGCACACGGAAAGTGCAGGCTTCTCGCGCACAGCAACGGGCGGGTTGGACTAGAGCAGCGCGCTGCCGTGGAGAACGCGGAGGGACTTCTTGTGCACGACAGTGGGTTCGAGCTGGCGCTGAGCGCTCCTTGGTGTGCTCCGGGACGCGCAGCGCGCCGTGCGGACGAGCCGGACCAGCTCAAGCTATGCTTGGCGTGCTCCGGGACGCGCAGCGCGCCACGCAGAACCGTGTCCAGCAGCCCAGCGCTCATCCGTATAGAGTAGTTACGCATCACACATAAGTGGAACATTCGCCAAATTATGCATCCTACAGAGGCCATCGAAGTATATCTGGCCATTATAAAAAGAAAAGGTAATGATGATAGCTGGATAATTACTTATTTCTTGATTGACTGTGTTGACTGGTAATTTTGACATCTGCTGGTTTTTACTTTACAGTTCTCTTTCTGACGCGTCAAGTAATCAGACAAGCAGGAATGTGAGCAGAGAACTTTTCACTGGGTGAGTGTTAACTTTCTCATGTGTAGTTTTTACTACAGCTGTTCATCAACTTCAACGAATCTATTTCTTTTCAGGGATAGAGATGAGGATGCAGATGATTTTGACTCAGTTTAAACTAAACGCCGTCCCATGCCGTCTTGATATTGATATTGATTCTTAGTGTTCATACTGCAATTTTAAATAACTAATTACTCATTGTAAGCTTACGTTTATTTTTTTTTTTAATACTCTGACTTCATGTTTAATGTACAATGTTTATAACTATATAGCTTATTTATCACAATATTTTGTGTCATATTTTCAAACCTCAAATACCCTATGTCTAGTTCCTAGATGATTTTTAGAGTATCTTAACTCCTACCTGTACAAGCATCTAATAAACACCTAATGGATGTCTATGTGCAGAACTCTATTGGATGTAAAATAGATCTTTAATATACATCTAGCAAGATCATCTATTAGATGTTGGATAGATCTATGATAGATGTCTACCATAGATGTCTAATAGATGCAATGATAGCAGTCAACAAGATGATCTACTAGACATCTACTATAGTCATCTAATAGACCAAAATCCGTCTATCGCTGTACATCTTTTCAACATATAATAGACATACATTTTCTGTAAGGGGCTAATGTGCTAATGTTCTTAACCCGATACAGCCTATTATTATTGATTTATTATTGATTGACTAATACAAAGTCCAAGGGCTGAATTGCCCCATCGGGACGGGGAGTGGCTCGTCTGACCGACCGCAAATTGACCGACCCCTATATTTAAAATAATAAAAGTAATGGAAATAATGTCATATAAATATTCAATATAAATATATAATAAAAATAATTGTAATAAAAATAGTGCATAGTTATATTCGAATACAAATATTCGATTATTTATATTCGATTATTTATATTCGAATATAAATATTCGGTTATTTATATTGGAATATTTATATTCGATTATAAATGGGGGGGGGGGGGGTTCGTAAAATCCACGGAATACTTGATCCAAATATTAAATTATTAATTTAGAATAATTTTGAATATTTTAATTTAATTTTGGTAATAGGTGATCCAAATTAATGCGAAATGTGTGTTTATATTCGTAGAAAATAAAATGAATCGCAATTAATTGTTATTTTAAGGAATTAATTAGTTGAATTCAAAATTAATTCAAAATTAAGTTGACTCGTCGCATGGTTGGCTGGCTGGCTAGCTGCTAGGTGGAAGCAGTGTTAGTCGGCCTTGCGGTTGGCGTCGGCTCGGCCTCAACGAGGCTACACCTCATGGTATGAGAAATTGTGCGTCAGGTGCGTGCAGGTTCCTTGGCTGTGGATGAGAAATCGTCCGGAGCAAACAAAACAAATCAGCGCACTATATAATGAACACATCACCTGAAATACATTATCAGTCAGGTTTTCAAATACCGGTAATCAGTCTAGTCTCGGGTGTTAAAATTAACAATAAATAATGACTATTTAGGATGGCGAGCAGCATCCCACACATCCTTATCTAAACTCGCCAAGAACACCCTTTGAGAAAGGTGCTCGGCAGTTAGTCTACTTGTTTCATCGGTAGAGATGAAACTTAGCTTAGAAAAGAGACGCTCGCTAGGTAGAGATGTGGCTAGAATGGTGAGGTATTTTTGAGCTACTTTATACAAACTAGGGTAAAGGGGCTTAATAGCCTCCCAGCTTTTCAAAGGATCTGCTGTTATGGGCAACAGCTCTCTAGTTATTGTAATATTCCTGACTCTAGAGTAAAGTAGTCGAGGAATTCGGTAGGGTAGCAATCAGTAGAGGTTTTATTAGAGCCAGAGCGTCTGTACAGGGCGAGAGTCAGAGGCCGTCCGTCTAGAAATCGGGGCGCCTGGAGGCCCGGGCGACCAACAATGGCGCCTCCCATGGGGTTGCTGTACAGTGTTTCACAGTGTTTCTATAGACGAGGCCGAGTAGTTTCGGCCAAGTCTCGAATATCACACTTCATCGCCCTCCGGGTTCCGGGGGAAGATGCTAGCCTCATAAGGAGAATTACCAACGATAACACTGTACAACATTATTCAAAAGAAATGCGTTGTGGCCAGCTTGGTCCGGAAACGTTGACTGGGACTCGGCGGGAACGCCGGGCGGGCAGGGAGACGGGCTCGGGAAACGGGAAAGGTGGCCAGGGTGTCCGGCGTGGGTCAGGAGTGGGTGCCGGGTGACCGGCGAGGGTCAGGAGAGGATGCCGGGTGACCGGCGTGGATGGGAACACGGGCGGCTGCGGTGGCTCGTCACGCTGATGCGCGGAAAAGGCCGGACCGGGGTCTGGAACTGAAAATTTTGTGACTCCGGCTGCCGGCGTCACGGAAGTACCGGATTCCGGATTCCTCATGCCGGGGGCGGGGCGGGGCGGTGCAGGGTGGTGACGGCAGTGCGGGTTCCTGGCGACGGCCGTCAGGATCCGGAACGCGGGCTTAGGCTGGTCTCACTATACGTGGCGGAGCAGCCAAGCGTCCGTCAGCGCGTTGAGATCGGCTAGGCAGGACGAAGGACTCCTCCGAGCGGCCGCGACAGGTCAGGCGGAGGAAGGCCTCGGCCGGCGGTGTCCGGACGTACACGTAGAGTACGGGGCGGGTTGTCGGGGGCGCCACGACGAACGCGACCTGCCTCAGGACTGACATGTGCTGGGGGCCGATGATGCCGGTGCCCTCCGGGAATAGGGGAGCGCTCAACGACCGCCTGGGTGTCTGGGCCACGGCGATCTGCGGCTGAGTAAGCAAGTAAAGAGAACACGCCCGTGGACGGGGCAAACCGGCGTACCTGATGTGCGTTCAGCCCGAGAACCAGTAACACAGAGAGCCGGTGGCGGCCGCGCTGCATGCGGGGAGGCCGCAGGGGCCGCGGCAAAAAGGGGGCCGTCGAAGAGAGAGAGAGGCAAGAGAGACGTGCGCACGAGAGAGGGAGGGAGAGAGAGGGAGAGGGAAGGGGCGGCGCGGAGCCGCGGCGGCGTGTGAGTGTGTTTGTGTCGTGTTGACCGCCAAGTGGTTAGGATTAAATCAAACGAATCCGGAGAGACGATGTTGAGAGAGGTAGAGCTCGGAGTGGAACCGAGAGAACAAGGAAAACCCAGGAAAATCACTGTCTCTTTTCCTGACTAGAAACGGGGGAAAATCGTGAAACAAGGGTTAGGATTACACGAATCAGGTTCGAGCCAGGAACCTACAGGTAGGGCAGGGCAAAGGCAAGACAGGGCACACTTCGTTCAATTGCACAGGTTCGGGCCAGGGCCTTCGGGTAGGGCAGTGCAAGACAATTCAGACGTACACTTCGTACAATTGCACCATTACACAATGCCAACATGTGCAGAGCAGGGCAAAGCAAGGCACACCTCGTTCAATGTCGTCAGTTTCTCAATGCAACTGTCAGGGCACGGCAGACTTCGTTCAATGCCTTTTGAAATACACAATTCTCATCCGGCCGTCCTTCGGATGTCGGCCGTCCGCCGAAGAGGGTTGAAACAGACAGTAACACATGGAATAGTACAGCGCCCCATTTAGCTTCAAAATGGAGGGTGGAGGCCCGAGCGGAGTTCAGGATGCGGGCTTCCCGTACGGACCAATGTCACGTACTATGCCCGCCATACTCTGCTACGTTTTTTTTTTTTTTTTTTTTTTTTTTTTTTTTACGTTGCTATGTCGGCCGTCCGCCGAAAATCGAGAGAAGCGACTGTGGTGGCCGACGAGAACAGGGCCTTCCCGTGAAGCGAGGATGACCACATCCCGGCTAGTCCGAGGGTAACGCCAGACTAATCATCTCGACGGACGACGCGCCTGGCCAGTGCGCGCCGCCGGAGGATAACGGCATGTCCACATCCTCGTCGCCCAGCGACGGTACACCATCGTCGCCCAGCGACGGCTCCTGATCCATCTTACTCCGCGGGCCTCCCAGAGGCTCGTCAGCGAGGGCCAGCTCCTCATAGACAGGGAGCATGACGCTACTCCAGAGAAGAGCTCGGACCGAAATAGTGGCCCCGGGTGACAACAGAAAAGACAGAGACAGAGAGAGAGGGGAGAGGGACAACCTTGCGAGAGGGTCATGTTGTGCTAGGGGTCGCGGCAACCAGGATGGTTCGGTTCGAGCACAAGATGGTCACTATGGGCCTACCAAGTGGCAGGAGCGGATGCGTAGCTGGGAGAGGAGTGCCGGCGCGCCCGGTAGGTGTAGGTGCTCCTGATGAGGTTGTGCTGAGCCGTGCAAAGGCGAGGGCGAGGATAGGCGTGGCGTCCGTCAACATCCGAGCTTCGACATGGAGGGGCGGCGGGCTCCAGGTCGTCGTCCAAGTCGCCGCTGTCCGCGTTCCCTCGCTGTCCGTAGTCGGCTCTCACCACCTCCAGGCTCTGCGGCAGCGCCGACAGCGGGCCGTCCGTTCGTCGTGGCCGGTCCGTCCGGCGTCCTCGTTGACATCGCCGTCCTCGGTGTCGTCGCCGTCCTCGGTGTCGTCGCCGTCCTCGATGTCGTCGCCGTCCTCGGTGTCGTCGCCGTTCTCGGTGTCGTCGCTGTCCTCGGTGTCGTCGCCGTCCTCGGCGCGGTCCGCAGTGCCGCTTAGCGGATGCGCGGCTCATCCGGCGTCCTTCTTCGTGAGGCTGCTTGGTGGTGGTGTTAACGACTACGACCACGTTCCTTGTGGTGGCCGCTCGAAGCTTTGGTTGATCGTGCCCGGGGCGCCGGTGCTGGAAACCCGGGTCGCGAACTAGCCTGCTGTTGTTGGGACCGCCCGGTAGGCCGGGTGGAGGCGCGGCGGCGGGGGCTGCTGCAGCGGCCGCAGAGGGAGGACTCTGACCGCGCCCGCTCCGGTCCCGTTGCTCGCGGCGGCTGTGCTGTGAAGCGATGTCGTGTCAGCTGACAGGGTTGTACCGACCTTGCACCCTGTCCTATCTGAAAAGCTGGTCCTCCTTGCGATGGGGGGGGGGGGGGGGGGGTGTCTGCGGGTTGCGGAGGCAGCACCGGGCGCCGGGCGCGCCGGGGCCGGGCCGGGGGAAGTACGCCAAGATGATGTCCCGGAAGGCAGACAGCTGGTTGACGGCCTCCGTCATAATGTCATGGCGTCACGGGCGAGTCCTCATTCGGCGGGGGTGGCGCTCGTCGTGGTCCTCGGGGGCCTCCTCCACCTCCGTGAGCCGGACCTACAGCGGCCGGGGCCGGGGCTGGTCGGCGAGGTCCGAGTGGAGCTCCGCTGCCTCCGCCCACTGAGTGGCCTCCTGGACGGAGCTGAAACGCTGCCTAAGCGCGTCGCGGTGCACGTCCGTGTCGCGGAGCCCCTCTATGAAAAAGGACAGCATCAGCGAGGTGGGCGACAGCTCGACGCGGCGACACGCCGCCTGCAGGCGCCAAGAGTACGAGCGCGCCGACTCGTTGGGTCCCTGCACGCAGGCCCGAAGTGAAGCGGCCAGGACGTGCTGCGTCTGGTGACGGCCGAAGGCCTGCATCAGGGCCTCGTCGAGCGCGGCGTACGTGGCCCGCTGTGCCGGGGCCAGAGTGGCCAGGTAAGACCGGGCTGCTCCGGTAAGGCACTGGACCAGTGCAGTGCGAGCGACGTCCTCGTCGTACGCTTGCAGCATGTCCTGGGCCTGGACGCGGTGCTCCGCGTAGTCCCACAACCCGTCGTACAGGGCCAGGCGGGGCAGCTGTTGCCATCGGGCGGCCCTGGACGGGGACGGCCCGTACGGACAAGGTGTCCCGGATCGCTGGGGGAGACGCGCATACTCACAGTGCGCCGAGCCGGTGGGTTGCGGACGCGCGTAGCGGTCCTCGACGAGCGGCGGCGGGGCCGGCGGGGCGCTCCAGTGAACTGGCGGGGGTCCGTGTGAGGCCGGGGTCGCCGGCTTCGGGGGTGCAGGCGCTTGTGGGGCGGTCCGGTGCGTTGGCGAAGGTGGTGGTGGCATGGCTTGCCGGCGCTCCAAGGCGGCCTCCATTAGGGCGACTTGGCGACGGAGCGCCTCCAGTCGTCGCGCGATGTCGTCATCCTGCTGAGGCATAACCGCGGGTTCCCTTGATACCTGACGTGGTGGAGACGGCGGCGGAGGATGGAGGAGCTCGGTGGGCACGGCGGCGGGGTCGGCCGGAGCGGGAGGCGGACGGTGGGGGATTGTCACGGAGGCCGCGGGCGGGCAGGCCAGTGCGGCCGGCGGGACGGGTCGGGCTGGGCCGGCCAGTACGGGGCGGTTCGCGGCACGCTCGGCCGGGCGGCTCTTGGGCACGGGGAGCTACCAAGAGAGGGTGTGTGTTAGGGGCTAGCCTGTCGGGCGCGTTGTCCCTCAGCTCCTCGGGGATGACGGCCGGCGGCGCCGCTGGGTCACGCCCGGCGAGTCGCCGTGAAGCACGCGGCGGTGGAGGCCGGGATGTCTGCCGGACGAGTGTGGCTCCGCTGTGCGGCTGACTTCGGCCGGACGAGGAAAAAGGACCGGATTACCGGCTCCTCAGGGGCAGCGCAGCGTTGAGTTAGAATCCCACCGCTGCCACCAGTGTAATATTCCTGACTCTAGAGTAAAGTAGTCGAGGAATTCGGTAGGGTAGCAATCAGTAGAGGTTTTATTAGAGCCAGAGCGTCTGTACAGGGCGAGAGTCAGAGGCCGTCCGTCTAGAAATCGGGGCGCCTGGAGGCCCGGGCGACCAACAATGGCGCCTCCCATGGGGTTGCTGTACAGTGTTTCACACAGTGTTTCTATAGACGAGGCCGAGTAGTTTCGGCCAAGTCTCGAATATCACAATATGTACGCCCTGATTTCAGCCTGAGCTCGAGCAGCGACGTCATCGGTGGCCGTTGCAGCGTTTGCCGACCGTGAAAGTTCAGCGTGGGGTGCCCACAGGCTCCCTCCTGTAGCTGCAGATGCTGGGTCTGGGTCTGGCAATCCGGCCCTAGCTTCTGTCAGTTCATCTGAGAAGAGGAAGGACACTCGCGTAACAAATATCAAGACTTGACCCTTAAGTAATTCGCGGAGCGAGCAAACGAGCCGTCGAGCGGGCGCGTTGTCCCTCAGCTCCTCGGGGATGACGGCCGGCGGCGCCGCTGGGTCACGCCCGGCGAGTCGCCGTGAAGCACGCGGCGGTGGAGGCCGGGATGTCTGCCGGACGAGTGAACGAACTTTTTTTTGTCCGTTCGTCACAATGACTGACATCAAAGATAGATCTTGTCGGTAAGATCCTGTCGGTAAGATCCTGTCGGTAAGATGCTGTCGGTAAGATCCTGTCGGTAAGATCCTGCCGGTAAGATGCTGTCGGTAAGATGCTGTCGGTAAGATCCTGTCGGTAAGATCCTGTCGGCAAGATCCTGTCGGCAAGATCCTGTCGGTAAGATGCTGTCGGTAAGATGCTGTCGGTAAGATGCTGTCGGTAAGATGCTGTCGGTAAAATCCTGTCGGTTAAATCCTGTCGGTAAAATCCTGTCGGTAAAATCCTGTCGGTAAGATCCTGTCGGTAAGATGCTGTCGGTAAGATCCTGTCGGTAAGATCCTGCCGGTAAGATCCTGCCGGTAAGATCCTGCCGGTAAGATCCTGTCGGTAAGATTCTGTCGGTAAGATGCTGTCGGTAAGATGCTGTCGGTAAGATCCTGTCGGTAAGATCCGTCGGTAAGATCCTGTCGGTAAGATGCTGTCGGTAAGATGCTGTCGGTAAGATGCTGTCGGTAAGATCCTGTCGGTAAGATCCTGTCGGTAAGATCCTGTCGGTAAGATCCTGTCGGTAAGATCCTGTCGGTAAGATGCTGTCGGTAAGATGCTGTCGGTAAGATGCTGTCGGTAAGATGCTGTCGGTAAGATGCTGTCGGTAAGATGCTGTCGGTAAGATCCTGTCGGTAAGATCCTGCCGGTAAGATCCTTTCGGTAAGATCCTGCCGGTAAGATCCTGTCAGTAAGATCCTGTCGGTAAGATCTTGTTGGCTGAGTGACAACTAAACTAAACTATACTTGTACTGTACTGTACTATACTATCTCACGAAGCCACGAAGTAGAGAGAAAAAGTTTGTCCAACAGGTTGCTGCCAACCTAAGACAAAAAAATAACAAGCAGGCCCGCCCTTCCGCCAAACGTCATTGCCAGCTCCGCTTTGCTACGCTGGCAACTCCGTTCGGCAGGGGGCGTGCCTGCTTGGCCTGCCGGCGGCGTTCGGTCGGGCCTTCGGCCCGACCCCTAAGTCACGCAGAACGTCCTCTTAGCTTGTAAATAATCGGGCCTGCGGCCCGTAAAGGCATTCTCTTCGGAAAGAGGCAGTTTGTAACGGTGAACCACCGAAACTACAGCCCTCCCTTCTGCTTTGAAAACGTGCTGATGGTGACTAAACGGTCAGTTATTTGGCACATACGGGGAGTCAGAAATCTCGAAAAATGTCGAAATACGTGAGTTCGGCATCAGATGGAACGGTCGAACTCGGACTTTATTTGGCAGCAGTTGGCAACACTGAATTACGCTCGTCGAAACGATTTTAACGATATAGGCGTCGAGGGGTGTCGAAAATTTCAAAAATTGTCGAAATATGTCGAAAATTGTCGAAATATGTAGAAATACGTCAAAAATGTCGAAAAATCTCGAAATATATTTAAAATGTTGAGATCCATCGAAAAATATAGAAAATGTCGGAAAACATCGAAAAACATCGAAAAATGAGGGATAATGTCGAAAAATATCAAAAATTGTCAAAAATGTTTACAAATATCGAAATATGTCGGAATATATCAACAATGTCGAAAAATATCAAAATACATCGAAAATTATCAAAAATGTCAAAAAATATCAAAAACTATCGAAAATTATCGAAAATTATCGAAAAATATCGAAAATTATCGAAAATGTCGAAAAATATCGAGAAATATCGCAAATGTCGAACAATATCAAAAAATATCGAAAAACAACGAAAAATGTCGAAAGTATCGAAAAATATCGGAAAATATCGAGAAATGTCGAAAATAATGGAAATGTTTGAGTTTTGACGATTGGCAACACTGGAAATTGAAAAACGGTTGGCACCACTGAATTGCGCTCGAAAAGACGGTTCTAGAGAGGTGCGGGTCGATGAGGTTCGTAAAAGTTGAAAAGTGGGTCAATTTCGGGTGCTTTTTACAGTGTCGTCGTGAGTTGGGTCCTTTTTATCGAAAAACGGTGGGCGCCATTGAACTGGACGCGAAAAGACGCTTCCGGGGAGGTACGGGTCGACGGGGTTGAGAAAAGTTGAAAACTGGACCAATTACGGGTGCTTTTTACAGTGTAGTCGCGAGCTGGGTCCATTTTTTTTGTAAAACGGTGTGCACCATTGAACTAGACGCGAAAAGACGCTTCCGGAGAGGTACGGGTCGACGGGGTTGGAAAAAGTTGAATATTTTTTTTTTTTGTTTATTCCGTGAAAACTTTAATAATTTTTTTCAGTGCCTCACTTAGGGTTGGCGGGATTTGCACCAGGCGTTTCGTTGTCCAGGAGTGACCCTTAAAATACCCTAAAAATTTCAACTCTCTAGCTCAACTCCTTCGAGTGGAACAGACAGACAGACAAACAGACAGACAGACAGACAGACAGACAGACACCAGATCGATTGCATAAGCCCGCTCTGAAGCTTTTTCAAAGCAGAAGGGCGGGCTAAAAACTGTCGTAGTTGGTTATCCAAAGGTTTCATCAAGTATGGAACTCTTTTTAATTATTTGTTCAATTACGGTGGCGTTTGAAATACATTTTTAGGGTTTTTTAGCCCGCCCTTCTGCTTTGAAAAAGCTTCAGAGCGGGCTTATGCAATCGATCTGGTGTCTGTCTGTTTGTCTGTTTGTCTGTCTGTTCCACTCGAAGGAGTTGAGCTAGAGAGTTGAAATTTTTAGGGTATCTTAAGGGTCACTCCTGGACACCGAAACGCCTGGTGCAAATCCTGCCAACCCTCATTAAGGCACTGAAAAAAATTATTAAAGTTTTCACAGAATAAATAAAAAAAAATCAACTTTTTCCAACCCCGTCGACCCGTACCTCTCCGGAAGCGTCATTTCGCGTCTAGTTCAATGGTGCACACCGTTTTACGAAAAAATGGACCCAGCTCGCGACTACACTGTAAAAAGCACCCGTAATTGGTCAAGTTTTCAACTTTTCTCAACCCCATCGAGCTGCACCTCCACGCAAGTGTCTTTTCGCGTCCAGTTCAATGGCGCCCACCGTTTTTCGATGAAAAGGACCCAACTCGCGACTACACTGTAAAAAGCACCCAAAATTGACCCACTTTTCAACTTTTACGAACCCCATCGACCCGCACCTCTCTAGAACCGTCTTTTCGAGCGCAATTCAGTGGTGCCAACCGTTTTTCAATTTCCAGTGTTGCCAATCGTCAAAACTCAAGCATTTCGATTAATTTCGACATTTGATCCGATATTTTTCGATATTTTCGACATTTTTCGTTGGTTTTCGATATTTTTCGATATTGTTCGACGTTTGCGATATTTTTCGTTATTTTACGACATTTTCGATAATTTTCGATAATTTTCGGTAATTTTTGATATTTTTTGACATTTTTGATAATTTTCGATGTTTTTCGACATTTTCCATATTTTTCGATATATCTCAACAGCTTAAAAATATTTTGAGATTTTTCGACATTTTTGACGTATTTCTACATATTTCGACAATTTTCGACATATTTCGACAATTTTTGAAATTTTCGACACCCCTCGACGCCTATATCGTTAAAATCGTTTCGACGAGCGTAATTCAGTGTTGCCAACTGCTGCCAAATAAAGTCCGAGTTCGACCGTTCCATCTGAGGCCGAACTCACATATTTCGACATTTTTCGAGATTTCCGACTCCCCTCTTTTGCCGAATAACTGACCGCCTAGTCACTATATCGGCACGTTTTCAAAGCGGAAGGGAGGGCTGTAGTTTCGGTGGTGCACCGTTACAAACTGCCTCTTTCCGAAGAGAATGCCGGCCCGACCGAACGCCGCCGGCAGGCCAAGCAGGCACGCCCCCTGCCGAACGGAGTTGCCAGCGTAGCAAAGCGAAGCTGGCAACGACGTTAGGCGGAAGGGCGGGCCTGCTTGTTTGTTTCTATGTTTATGTGTTGGTATACATCATTCGATTTGTTCTAGCAGACGTTCGTATGTTGTCATTTGAAAGGTTAGGAGAGTGGAAAGAAAAAGAGATGTGCACCGATGAAACAAAAACGTTTCGTCTTTATATTTGGTTATGATGATGATTTTACAGTTTGATGCTGTAATAATAGGCTATTTCAGAGCCGGACGGGAAGAAGTAAACTGGAAGAACAAAAAGCGCTCTGCGCATGCCCGGGTGGCGTGGTGGGGGGTGCGCGGGGCCGGAGTGGGGACCTCGGGCGCCCCCCACCACGCCGCCCGGGCATGCGCAGAGCGCTTTTGTTCTTCCAGTTTACTTCTTCCCGTCCGGCTCTGAAATAGCCTATTGTTTAGTTTTGTTTCATGCATTGGTGAAAAGTATGCAGTGGAGTGTTATTTAAGCTGCATTTGGAGATTGTAATATGCAGACATAGGTTTGGAAAATATTCTGTATCAGGTGGTTTAATAAGTGCTATTGTGCCCTTTTCAATTCAAGATGCCGTTTGTGAGATTGAAAATATGCAAAATGAAGTGTCGAAGTACAACTGTATTCTCAAGACGATCCAAAAGTTTGTCGTTGGGCATCCCAATTTATTGATAGGCCGACCCAAGTTTGTGGTTGTTTGAATATTAGCAATTGTTTGTATGTTTTTGATATCATTCAAGTAAGATAAAGATTTCTAATATTTAGTCTTTTCCAGATATCAGATTCATTAGTATCACGAGTGTGCTCTGCTATAAAGTCTCAAACTACCAATGTCAGTGACAAGTTTTCATTCGTGTGTGAGCTGGTATCTGACACGAACACAAGTCATCTGTTCACACTGGTAAAACAAATGTTTAGTTCTATATATCAATAGATGTTTAGTTTCAAATAACCTAACCAACTAAACATCAATTGACGTTTAATAAGTTGAACTAGGGACAACTTGCTTGGAGTGGCAGAGCGCAGTGGGAAACAAAACAAAGCAACATAACCTACGCATAGAGCTGTTTTACATCTTGATTTAGACTCGATTCAATCACAGCTGTGTTTAATAAGAGGTTTCTGTCATGCCTGCACATTCATTTGGATCACGTTTAATAACAAGCATTCCGTTTGAAGAGCATTATTTATTAAGCGCTGTCTGCTTTGTTGTGTTTCTACGCCACGCTCCATCTCTTTGGGCAAGCTGTTTATACACCAGCTGGTGTAAAGTTTTTCAACACTTTGGTATTAAATACCAATGATATTTAGAACTAAACATCTGTTTAGCAGTGCAGTCATCTGTCAGTGACTAAAAATGCATGTTGACGATGATGACAGTTGATATAGCTATTTGAAAGAAGGAATGAATGATGATGATAGGTGTTGACAGTAATTTAATCAAGAAAAGAACATGGTAATACTTTTAATAAAATAGTTTTTGAAGTTTCCCTTTTTTAAACTGGCATGAACCAGATTTGACTTTTTTTTAATCAAATGTGATAAGTGCAATGTTTTCTGATAGTAAGCAAAGAGCCCGTTGTTGAACATAATGTATGCTTGTTAATTCAAGAAATTACAATAAGTTAATTGATATACTTAATGCAAAAATATGTAATATACATCATGCAATCTGAATTGAAATTTACGGACGTATGTAATCCTTCCCACCTGTATTCCTTCCCACCTCTCTTTTTTAATTCAAGAAAATATTTTTTAAAAAAATGTTTTTTAATAATTTATTTTGTCCCACCCGTAATCCTTCCCACCTACCTTTTTTAATTCAAAAAAATATTTTTTGAAAAAATATTTTTTAATAATTTATTTTGTCCCACGCGTAATCCTTCCCACCTACATTTTTTACCATTAAAAAATATTTTTTTAAAAAATATTTTTTAATTGTATATTTTGTCCCACCTGTCCTAAATTTTTAAACCTTAAAAAATATTTAAAAAGTGAATCCGGCATTTAACGTTTTTTACACGTGTCCCACCCCATATCTGTCCCACCTCATCCAAAAGAATATAAAAAAATATTAAAAAAATAAAAAATATTAAAAAATATTAAAAAATATAAAAAAATTAAAAAATATTAAAAAATATTAAAAAATATTTAAAAATATTAAAAAGTAAAAGAAGGCTCTTGTTACAAGCCAAGCGTTGTCACGGCTTGTAACAGTCATGAACCAAAAGAAGACCCGTGAAACCCTGCTTATATGTGCTACATACGAGGAACATGTATGTGTCATACATGAGAGGCATACGATGCACATGGTCCATGTATGTGACAGGCGTTTGCCAAGTGAGCCACGTATGTCTGACATGCGAGTGCAAACATAAAAGTTGTGTTTTCCATGCATGTTAGGCGTGAGCCATGTGTGGTGTCCATCCTTTCGTATGGATGGCTGAACTTCCCACATGTGTGACAGCATAAAACATATGGTGAAATGCAGGGTCAGTGACAACACACACACATAAAATGACATAGTACTCCACGTAAGGTCCATATATGTAACACACATGTAACATATGTATTATACGCATGCAGCTTAAGACTGCGCGTCCACGCACAATACTTATAGGCGTGGCAGGGTGGTGTAGTGGTCAACACACCCGGCCAGTAAGCTTCAGGACGCAGGTTCGGATCTCCACATCAACGGTTCCAAATGTATAAGTTTCCTCATATTAAATGAGATTAAATTGTTCGTGTACATGTATTGAAACAAACTGCTACATCAAAAAGTCTATCATTACAAAATATTTTTGAAGGTAGAGTAGAAAATGCTAGGAAAAATCAAAGAATTCCCTTTATCCTTAATGCGTGGATATGTGTGAAGTCTGCACGGCACATGTATGACACACACATGTCATTCGCATGGCACATACAAGCCCAAAACGTATGGTGACATACATGTCTGCCACATTCGTAGCACACCTTTTTAGAGTATACGTTTGTCGTAGTTGTCGCGAACCTATCTTTGTATTTATTTCTAGGCACGCTAATCGCACTGGCTAACTGGATATAGCTTTAGGTGCGTACGAAAAAAAAATTCCTGTGTAACCATATGTCCGCCGATCTATAAATAATGCGTCCACCCTCGTGTTTCTTGAACGCCCGTCCTCGTGTTTTATGAAAGTGCGCCTCCGAAATGGAGACACGTGATATTGTTTTCGATTTTGTTCTCGAAGATACTGACAATGCTTTTTTTTTAAGGCAACGAAGTTGCCTTCTAAGATCAGTCGAAACGTTAGTCAGTTGTTCTACATTGCCCCTATGGGACAAAAAAATCTGGCCCAAGGATTTTGATAAAATTTACAGCACTTAAAGAATTGTATATTCTAAATGCAATTTCGAAGTTTTATCAAAATCGCTCTTACAGAAATTTTGGAAATTTGATTTGAAGTTCTGGTTTCTCGACTCGTCAGCGGAGCGAAAGAGAAACCTCCAAAGTCTGCGTTCAAACAAAGCTCTGCTTTAGTTAACTGAGCCAGAAAGAGATGACACCACTGAAATTCGCACGTGACCACCGTACCGCATTTTCGAAACCTACTTCATTTTTACAAAAACAAGAAAAACAACAACAAAAAAACAATAAACAGACCGCCAACCTCAGAGGTAAAGGCCGGCAACATCATTTTACGTCGTTACTAAATTTAAAACTAGCAAAATATATTTTGGGTTGGTTTGAGTGGACACCAAGGCGACGTTGTTTATAGCTGGCCCGCTCGGCGCCATGTTTGTGTCTTAAATGTGAGGCGGATAAAATTCACGATTTGGGCTCTCACAGAGAGTTTTGACCTAATATTTTTAATTTCTATTTCATTTAATGGTAAGTGTGAGGCAAATGTGAAAGTGGAACCCTTTAATTCTTGGCTGGTGGTTTGATTCAGTGGTTGTCAAGGCGCGTTGTTGACAGCTGGCCCACTGGGCGACATTATGTGCGCCCGATGTCTGGCGAATAAAATTCATGATTTGGCTATCACCAATAGTTCTGGCTTTATATTATTAAATTCTTTTTGACTTTGAGGTAAGTGTTCAAATCAAGGGGGCCGTTTAACGCGTTAGCGTTAGAATTTATTAATTTTATTTCTTGATGATGGCCCCTTATGGCCGCAGCCGATCTTGCCCAAGCGATAAACGTTTACAAGGCGAATTGAATGCGTCAATAGTTGTTGTATACCTGCAGAAAACGTTTTGGTAAGTTTGACTTCAATCTGGTGAGCAGAATTCTTGAAAAGGTGAACATTTACGTGTATCTTTTGGGTAAATCATTTTTGTTTCTTCGTATTGAACCTTCGTGAAACTTTGCAAAACGATTTCTGCAGGTCTGTAAGTGCTATTTTCACATTCATTTCGGCTGTGTAACATTTCATTTAGCTAAACTAAATAGTTTAAGCTGCTCACTGTTAAAAGCTTACGGTGAAACCTGCACCACTGTAAGTTACGGTGCATATTCACCGTAACTTACAGTGAATATACACCGTAACTTACAGTGGTGCAGGCTATTCGCCGTAGCTTACGGTGAAAATGCACCGTAACTTACAGTGGTGCAGGCTGCTCACCGTAGCTTACGGTGCATATTCACTGTAAGTTACGACGAATATGCACCGTAACTTACAGTGGTGCAGGTTTCACCGTAAGCTTTTAACAGTGCGTTTTGTCGAAGGGGGCGGCGCCTCCCCCAGCCTTCTTCTGTTGAGTGGAGGTCCCAGCCTAGAACCATAGAAGGGAGGACTGCGCTCGGTTCTGTTTATAAGGCGGCGGCGCCTCCTCCAGCCGACTGCGAATAGTGCCAGTTCCGAAGCAGAGGTGAGAAACGGTACCGCCCGGTCCTGAGATCCGGCGCTGTCCGCTCGCCCGAGCAGGCAGACAGACCTGTGTGGCTCTCGGCCGGCTCGCCTAGGCAGCGCAGACGCCACGCAGACGTCGGCAAAGGGACCGGATTAGTACCGGACAGCGCCCCCCTCCTGCCCCCTCCTCCGCCCTCCTCCCTATGCGGGCCCGGCTGGCAATCCGGTCCCAGTCCGGTCAGTACCGGACCGGTACCGGACCGGGCTACTAGACCGGGACCGGGACCGGACCGCATTCGAGCAGTCCCGGATTGTTGGGACCGGGCGGTACCGTTTCTCACCTCTGTTCCGAAGGCGAGCCAAGCCGAATCGGCATTGTCGCAGGTGCTCGCCCGCTCGGCCCCTCGCTGCCCCTCTGCGCGGCCCGCAGGGGAGGAGGACCGGAGGACCGTGACTGGGGGGAAAGACGTGTTGATTCATCTCATGCACAATAGTTCAAAAATTTCTTTTGGAAGAACACGTTAGAACAAAAATGTGAAAGCAGTGTTCTTATATTCGTTGCACTACGCACCCTTACTTCAAAAATCAAGCTGATCGGACAAATTTTACTGAGAGACTAACTTCTAAATCATTTGAGCTAGAGAGCTCACCTTTTGCATTTGATCCGCTATACTAGTGACGCTGATCAAACCGTGAGATAAAACAAATTCAATAATATAATCCAAAAGGCTGGAAATTTTAAAGTCAATATATCTACGCATAAACCATTCGCCCAAGTATTTTGTGAAACTAAAACATTAACGTACTTCGTGCCTATTAGGATTTCGTGAAATCGTATTTTTATTTTTTTTTATTTTTTTGTTTGTTTGTTTGCATGTGTCTGCGAGTGCCGGAGGATCGTCAATGCTTGGGGAAGAGTGTGCAAGCTGTATACATAATCGCTTGCACTGAATGTCCGCTATAACTCCTGCCCTGTTGATCAATCCTCTCTTCCTGACTAGAGTCTGGAAAACTGTCAACTTGCGCAAAAAAGCTTCACCCTTTTTTTAATTTTTTTTTAAAATAAAATTCTTGCTTTTAACTGCTTTCTTGTTATTAACTGCTTTCTCATGTTGTTCCGAGGGGCGGGCAACTCTTGTATTTCTGTGTACAGTTTGCGTGTTTCTTGTATTTTTAGTAGTATTCTGATGTATTTCTGTGTATTTCGATGTGTTAAGCATTTATTTTCGGGTATTTCTCAGTACAAGTTTTTTTTTCGAGTAGGCCGCCCTTTGTTTATTTCTCCGTCACACTACACAGCTGCTGGAACAAGAGGTAAACAAACATGGTATTTTAGTAGGTAAATCAGTAAGCGGGCATAGGCGCTTTTTAAAGGGGGGCGGGGGGGGTCGCTGTGGCTTCTAGAGGGCCGCCTGAAAGGCAGGCAATTGTGCTACAAAACCCCTGTATGTAGGCGCAACCTGAAGTGCACCGCCCCTGTCGGTCGGACCTTAATACGCCCCTGCTCGCAGCACAGGAAGGTGGGTTTGCCCGTACAAGCCCCTTGTGGACCACAAGTTGTGGTACCTAATAAATGCAGTTCACAGTCACGGTTGACCGGCAATGTTACCTCCTACCCCCAGGTACACGTGTATTGCCCCACCCCACGGCGCGTCAGCTTGGGGGCTGTCCTTCCTTGGGCTGGGCGTGCAGGTATCTATCTGGGCGCGAGAGCCCAGTGAAGGCGTCTAGGCCATTTGTGGTCTCGGCAACCAGAACCAGAACCACGTTTCTTCTCAGCAGTACACAGCCTACCTTGACCGTTAGGGCGTTTAATGCAATGTTGAACACTGAGCTGGAAACGATTGAAAGAGTAGCTACTCTCCGGCACTCCAGTACTTCGTACGCCATGCCCGATTTCTAAACAGGGGCGTATTAAGGTCCGACCGACAGGGGCGGCGCACTTCAGGTTGCGCCTACATGCAGGGGTTTTGTAGCACAATTGCCTGCCTTTCAGGCGGCCCTCTAGAGGCCACAGGGGGGAGGGGACCGCCCCCCTTTAATAAGCGCCTATGCCCAAATTACTGATTTACCTACTAAATTACCATGTTCGTTTAGGGGCTGTGCACAAACCACGTGGCCGGTTTTTGGGGGGGAGGGGGGTTCGCGAAAAGCCACGCCCGGCCACAGGGGGGAGGGGGGGGGGTTAGGGGCCGGGTCACGTGGAAACCCTCTTTCTAAACAAATCTCACTAAAACATTCTAGATTGAAAAAAACTTGAAGTTTTCTTGATTTCAGCATTCCTTTCCACTTGATTTTTCCGCGAAAATGGTATTTCTGTTCCAATACACTCGAACTTTGCAAACGTAAAAAAAAATATTTGCTCGAAAATCGCGCTTTTTTTACCAGAAATCGATAAAAATCGTCAAATAAGCGTTTTTTGAGAAAATTGCAATAGCCACGTGGAAATGGGGGAGGGGGGGGGGGGGTTGGCGAAAATTCCACACATGGTCACAGAGGGGGGGGAGGGGGTCAAAAAGTGGCCTAAAACCGGCCACGTGGTTTGTGCACAGCCCCTTACCTCTTGTTCCAGCAGCTGTGTAGGGTGACGGAGAAATAAACAAAGGGCGGCCTACTCGAGAAAAAAACTTGTACTGAGAAATACCCGAAAATAAATGCTTAACACATCGAAATACACAGAAATACATCAAAATACATACTAAAAATACAAGAAACACGCAAACTGTACACAGAAATACAAGACAACTGACTAACGTTTCGACTGATCTTAGAAGGCAACTTCGTTACCTAAAAAAGAAAGCATTATCAGTATCTTCGAGAAAACAAAAAACCGGAAACAATATCACGTGTCTCCATTTCGGAGGCGCACTTTCATAAAACACGAGGACGGGCGTTCAAGAAACACGAGGGCGGACGCATTATTTATAGATCGGCAGACATTTGGCTTTACAGGCGTTTTTTTTTCGCACGCACCTAAAGCTATATCCAGTTAGCCAGTTAGATTGGCACGCCTAGAAATAAATACAAAGATAGGTTCGCGACAATTCCCACCCCCGCCTGCAAAACGAGGGATAGATACACCTGCTCAGCACCCGTGCAAAGCTGGTGGCCTGCCCGAGGGATCAATGTGGGTTCCACTTTGCCTTGTGTCATTTCATTTATGGGGATGGGGGGTCAGGGGTTGAGAGTGGATGTTCCTCGAGGCAGAACGAAAACGCGCCGCCTGCCATCCAGTATTGTGAAAGATGTGTACACTGTAAATGGGTTTAAATTTTGGCGTCCTATGACGCCACCGACTAAAAGATGCCAAACTTTGGCGTCATTAGTCATTAGACGCCAGATTTTGGCGTTCTTTTACTAGACGCCGACCCATTTGCAGTGTACTTGTGACTATTAGAATTTATGTAAAAGTGTTTGTTGAACAAATTTCTAGTCGAATGATGCAGTAGCTAAGACAGGGCCCTCTAAATCCCCGTGAAACTCTAAAATGGTGTGTTACAAATGTGGCAGACATGTTTGTCACCATACGTTTTGGGCTTGTATGTGCCATGCGAATGACATGTGTGTGTCATACATGTGCCGTGCAGACTTCACACATATCCACACATATTTGTTGTTGTTTTTCTTGTTTTTGTAAAAATGAAGTAGGTTTCGAAAATGCGGTACGGTGGTCACGTGCGAATTTCAGTGGTGTCATCTCTTTCTGGCTCAGTTAACTAAAGCAGAGCTTTGTTTGAACGCAGACTTTGGAGGTTTCTCTTTCGCTCCGCTGACGAGTCGAGAAACCAGAACTTCAAATCAAATTTCCAAAATTTCTGTAAGAGCGATTTTGATAAAACTTCGAAATTGCATTTAGAATATACAATTCTTTAAGTGCTGTAAATTTTATCAAAATCCTTGGGCCAGATTTTTTTGTCCCATAGGGGCAATGTAGAACAACTGACTAACGTTTCGACTGATCTTAGAAGGCAACTTCGTTGCCTTAAAAAAAAAAGCATTGTCAGTATCTTCGAGAACAAAATCGAAAACAATATCACGTGTCTCCATTTCGGAGGCGCACTTTCATAAAACACGAGGACGGGCGTTCAAGAAACACGAGGGTGGACGCATTATTTATAGATCGGCGGACATATGGTTACACAGGAATTTTTTTTTCGTACGCACCTAAAGCTATATCCAGTTAGCCAGTGCGATTAGCGTGCCTAGAAATAAATACAAAGATAGGTTCGCGACAACTACGACAAACGTATACTCTAAAAAGGTGTGCTACGAATGTGGCAGACATGTATGTCACCATACGTTTTGGGCTTGTATGTGCCATGCGAATGACATGTGTGTGTCATACATGTGCCGTGCAGACTTCACACATATCCACGCATTAAGGATAAAGGGAATTCTTTGATTTTTCCTAGCATTTTCTACTCTACCTTCAAAAATATTTTGTAATGATAGACTTTTTGATGTAGCAGTTTGTTTCAATACATGTACACGAACAATTTAATCTCATTTAATATGAGGAAACTTATACATTTGGAACCGTTGATGTGGAGATCCGAACCTGCGTCCTGAAGCTTACTGGCCGGGTGTGTTGACCACTACACCACCCTGCCACGCCTATAAGTATTGTGCGTGGACGCGCAGTCTTAAGCTGCATGCGTATAATACATATGTTACATGTGTGTTACATATATGGACCTTACGTGGAGTACTATGTCATTTTAATTAGGTGCGTTGAACATGTGTGTTGTCACTGACCCTGCATTTCACCATATGTTTTATGCTGTCACACATGTGGGAAGTTCAGCCATCCATACGAAAGGATGGACACCACACATGGCTCACGCCTAACATGCATGGAAAACACAACTTTTATGTTTGCACTCGCATGTCAGACATACGTGGCTCACTTGGCAAACGCCTGTCACATACATGGACCATGTGCATCGTATGCCTCTCATGTATGACACATACATGTTCCTCGTATGTAGCACATATAAGCAGGGTTTCACGGGTCTTCTTTTGGTTCATGACTGTTACAAGCCGTGACAACGCTTGGCTTGTAACAAGAGCCTTCTTTTACTTTTTAATATTTTTAAATATTTTTTAATATTTTTTAATATTTTTTAATTTTTTTATATTTTTTAATATTTTTTAATATTTTTTATTTTTTTAATATTTTTTTATATTCTTTTGGATGAGGTGGGACAGATATGGGGTGGGACACGTGTAAAAAACGTTAAATGCCGGATTCACTTTTTAAATATTTTTTAAGGTTTAAAAATTTAGGACAGGTGGGACAAAATATACAATTAAAAAATATTTTTTAAAAAAATATTTTTTAATGGTAAAAAATGTAGGTGGGAAGGATTACGGGTGGGACAAAATAAATTATTAAAAAATATTTTTTCAAAAAATATTTTTTTGAATTAAAAAAGGTAGGTGGGAAGGATTACGGGTGGGACAAAATAAATTATTAAAAAACATTTTTTTAAAAAATATTTTCTTGAATTAAAAAAGAGAGGTGGGAAGGATTACAGGTGGGACAGACTACGCCCACCGAAATTTACATCTATGAATTTATTTAGGTTGGTTTTGTATATTTTTTTTTACTTGACGTTTCCCAAGTTTTTTAATCCGTCTTGGTTAGGTTAGGTTAGTTTAGGTTGGTTTTGTATTTTTTTTTGGACCTTTTTCCAAGTTTTTTAATCCGTCTTGGTTAGGTTAGGTTAGTTTAGGTTGGTTTTGTATTTTTTTATTCTTTTTGGGCCGTAAATTTGTTGGTTACGTCTTTCCAACTTTTCTAATCCATCTTGGTTAGGTTAGGTTAGTTTGGGTTGGTTATGTGTTGGTTTAAATTTTCATTACCTACATTCATTAAAAAACATGCATTAAAAACAAACAAACAATGAATTAATATATGTCTATTTTGTGTTTTTAAAATTCAATTGAAATCTTTAAACACACTCAGCCTAAAAATGCTCAGCATTCTACTAGATCCTGTCGGTAAGATCCTGTCGGTAAGATGCTGTCGGGAAGATGCTGTCGGTAAGATGCTGTTGGTAAGATGCTGTCGGTAAGATGCTGTCGGTAAGATCCTGTCGGTAAGATGCTGTCGGTAAGATGCTATCGGTAAGATGCTGTCGGTAAGATCCTCGGTTAGATCCTGTCGGTAAGATCCTGTCGGTTAGATCCTGTCGGTAAGCAGCGAGGAGCACGTCGCGGCTCCGTGGGGTGCGCTCCAGGACCACCATAGTGCCTACTCCCCCCAAACGTGATCGGGTGGCCGTCACACTACTCCCCTCCTCTGAGACTCTAGAGGCCGAGTGCCATCTACCACCGCACCCAGTTCCCCTCGCCCTACAGCGCCTTCGGCCAGTGGGTAGGCAACCCAACTGACTGCCCTGTGTTCTCTTGGACACATGGTATAAACGCCCTGAAAAAAACGTAGGTTCCCAGACACAACATAATATGAGCGCCTACGACACAATGGATAGGCAAGCCCAGCAAGCACGTGTGTTAAGTTAACGGCCTACCAAAACACAAGAAACCCAGGAAAGACAGAAATATTATAACTGACAGAAAAGTTTTCTGCTATCCTGCCCATAAAACTTCATTGTAAAGGAGTGACATCAAAAAATTATCTGTACCAATCCAGATAATGAATACTCACTTCATTAGGAAAAGCCATAATTTAAAGCTCAGCAGATTTTAATTTAGAAAAAAAAAGGTTCGCCGAAAGTGCTGGTCGAGCTCCTGGGGTTGAGTCGGAATGGGTGATTGTTAAAATGATGGTAACGAAAGTGAGACACAACAATAACTACCTGCAAAAATTACTTGCCAATTCCTGTTCTGATCAATGAAATATACGCTACTGTTAAAATAAAAAAAGTATGAAAAGACTTTAAAAAATCACATTATTAAGTCAATTACCAGTATCAAGACTATAAAATTGATCAAACATAAAACTGATACTTACCATGTCTATCACAGTTTTTCAGATATTGTCATGAACTTACGTCACTATTTTTTGTACCACAGTAAATATAATTTATAAATTTTAGATTTAAACTTTTTGAATATAAACAACGTTACACGTGGTAAAGCTGATAATTAGCGAGTGAGCGAGCGACGCGAATTAGCACGTCTCTGACAAGTGACTCATTACGACTTAAGCTGCTAAGAATTGATAAAAAAGCGCCGCGGACAGCCTCTGAGGCTTTCTGGGGTCTGGGTCTGGCACTCTGGCCCTAGCTTCTGTCAGTTCATCTGAGAAGAGGGAGGACACTCGCGTAACAAATATCAAGACTTGACCCTTAAGTAATATAACGTGGGAATCAACACCGGCTTCGGCTTACCAGTGGTGCGCACCGCCTCAGCACTTGCAGCTGCTTCCGCCCGCATGATCTGCCGCACTTCCATCTCGAGCAGCGTCATAGTGTTTGCAGTGGTCAGTGGTTCCCTGAAATAAAATTAATTGTAAGCGAGGCGCTGCCAAAGCTATTTCGACGAACACCACATTTTTATTGCACATACCTGAAAGTACGCTTTTATGAAGCGAGGATCCAACATTGTTGCAAGTGCGAGAGTCCTGTTAGTTTCAATGTTTCCAAACCGCCGCCTTAGTTCGCTTAAACAGAAGTCTCTGAAGGCTCTTCCAATGGTGTCCTGCTCAGAGCACTGTATGTTCTGTACAGCCTGAAACAAAAACGAAACAAGAGTCAGTGTCGTCGTCGCACGATGACATTTGACCCAAACCAGGGGAATGCCCGCGCGCCCGGGTGAGCGCGTCCCGCCGACACACCGCGGCGGAGGCCCGGGGCGGGGCGGCGGGCACCTGCCCGTCAACGGCCTCTCCGGAGCACAGCGCAGTCCAGGCCTGGTCCAGGTCCGGGCCGCCTTGACTGCGCTGTGCTCAGGTGAGGCCTCCGACGGGCAGGTGCACCTGGCCCCGCCCGGGGCCCGGGGACCTAGACCGCGCTGTGCTCAGGTGAGACCGCCGACGGGCAGGTGTATCGCCCCCTCCCGGGGCCCGGGGACCTAGACCGCGCTGTGCTCAGGTGAGGCCGCCGACGGGCAGGTGCACCTGGCCCCGCCCGGGGCCCGGGGACCTAGACCGCGCTGTGCTCAGGTGAGGCCGCCGACGGGCAGGTGCACCTGGCCCCGCCCGGGGCCCGGGGACCTAGACCGCGCTGTGCTCAGCTGAGGCCGCTGACGGGCAGGTGTCCCTGGTCAGCTCGCGGTTCTCTGTCCCCCCGCAAAACGTTTCTTTAAACGGCTAATAACACTCACCTTGGTAACTAAGTGCACTGTAGGAATCACTTTGCTAGATGTAGTATGGTGCTCAGCCCCCATCTCCGTCGTGGCCTCATGGAAGGGGCGCAGTACGTCCATTACAGTGCGGAGGGTCGCAAGCTCCGCCGCCGTTAACATAGTAACTTCCGGAAACTTCGCCGCAGCCTGGTAGATGACATCGGAAAGGGCCCGGAAGCGCTCAATCATCTTGAACGTAGAACCCCATCGTGTCCTCACGTCCTGAATGAGGCGCAGAACTGTTCCCTCCGTCCGGTGAAATTGTTCTACTTGGATGCGGGAGAGCTCGTTTGCGAAATTGCAGCTGGTGTGGCTGAATGTCACTATGTCCTTCATTTTTCTGATCAGCTGGGGAATACCTGCGACGGGCACGTGCGGTGTGTTGTCTGACTTGTTACCGAGGGCATATTTAGGTATTAAATTCAGCGTGTGATCAAAACAGTTTAGCATTTTGTTCTCGCCAAACGCCGTTTTCACTGCTAGCTTAATGTTCTCGGCATTGTCGAAAATGACCATGTTAACCCTTTCCTTAAGAATGCCCCACTCCTCGCAAGTCTCGGTCAGCTTTTCTGCCAGGTACAAACCGGTGTGCCTCTCTTCTAGTTGCGTCACCCCAATGCACGCCGCCTCCATGCAGGCATCAATCACGAAGTGGACAGTGGTACCTAAGTAGCTTTTGGTGGTATGCGAATCTGTCCACGAGTCAGCTGTCAGGCAAACCGCCGGCAGCTCCGCGAGAGCAGATTTGACAAGCTGGGCCGCACTCTGGTACTTCCTCTCCATAAGCCGGGTCATGGTCTGCCGTGAGGGGGGTTTCCATAGCGGGGTCGTCTTGGAGTTGTAGTACAGGAAACCTTCGCTCTGAGGCAATGACAGTGGCAAGTTCTCCTTCATCATCATGAACAGGAGAGCGTCGCGCTGAGTCGCGTCTCGTTCTCCTCCCTCTGTCAATAAATAAATAAAAGATAAAAACGTAGTTAATCTTCCTCCAAAAATACGCAGCCAGCTTGCATAATCGCATTCGATCAGCTGAGGCGTATTCGTACCTTGGAATGACGAAGCCCTGCCAATGGACCCCGGTATGGTCATCTGCTTTGGCGGCGAGGCGCCGGCCACCGCGGCGTTATCAGTAGAGCGCCGTTTTCTTAGAAGGGTTGCTAGCTGAGGCTCGGACGCCGTCGCAGGCGGTGCCGTAGCCGTGTCAGACACTGAGCTGACTGAGCGCTGGACAGCGGCATCATCACCGGCATTTCCCTGTGTAAAAACACCACTCGTGTACAGAGTCAAATGGCTGCACACACGCCTAGTGTGTTCTGATCGCGCTTAACGGAAAATTAACCTAAAACTCGCTTACCGCGAGCTGGCACGCTAAGATAATAATATAAGAGAGGGGTACTTACTTGTGGGTCGTCCTCATCCTCCGAATTGTTGGACTCGCCAGCCCTAGCCGCCCCACGCCCACCTGTAGCGGTCTTGCTCTTGCTGT
This sequence comes from Frankliniella fusca, assembly GCA_029379305.1. Taxonomy (NCBI): domain Eukaryota; kingdom Metazoa; phylum Arthropoda; class Insecta; order Thysanoptera; family Thripidae; genus Frankliniella; species Frankliniella fusca. The sequence continues at coordinate 134,078 of JAHWGI010001429.1, forward strand.
TGGGGTTAGTGATGCCGTGCTTGTTTTGAAGATGGGTCCACATATTGGACGTGTTGCTACTTGTCCCCACGCTCTGATCACACATTCGGCAGGTAGCAGACTTCCCATTTTTATCAAAATGTTTCCACACTTCACTTTTTCGCACCATCTTCGTCAACCATGCCCGCACTCGCGATAAATAAACAAACAGTTAGGGGTTGCTGCCAGCTCGGGCGTGCTGTCTCCTGCCTGTCTCGCCGCACGACGAAAACCCCGCTTAACTCGCCCGGCCAGTGCTGCCACCTACGGACAACACTGCAAGGCAGAGCTGCGGCGGCGGCGGGCGGCGCGAGCCGAGAGCAGCCGAGCGGCGGCATCAGTGTGCTCGTGGCTGAGGTGTGGCGCTGTCTGTAGCGTGTTCCAGCGATAGCGTTTGTTGTAATGTAGAGGCTGAACCCGAGTAAATCTGTGTTTAAGTTCTCTCAAATCTGGGACTGATATATCGTCTAAATATATCGATATATGTATATATCGAAATTTTGTACAATCGAATAAGGAATATCGATATATCGCGCACAACCTATCGATATCTTAGCATTTCGATACCATACCGGCATCCCTAGAAGTTTGTGTGTCTCTGTGTCGGCGCAAATCCGCCTGGGGAGGAAAGTGTGCTTCTTTTGCAACGAAAGCTTATGTAATTGACACTTTGTCAAGTTTGAGACCGCCCCAGTCCCGTGAATCTTCGAAGAATTAGTTGTGGGACAGTCGTGAGTGCCAAGTGCGTTAATGTCCATAAGTCATTTTACCTGGGCTGGCGGCGGTCCGTTCTCGGCCTGCCTCCAGGAGTGTTGGAAAACCATGAATTTTTACTCATGTCAGGTCTTTGAAAGGACAGTGAGCGATTGTAATAAAGAAAGAAACGAAGAAATCTGGAAAACATCACAACCTGTGGGTTGTATTTTGCCATGGCTCAAGATGAATCAGGTAAGTTTTGAGGTTACGTAGTGCTGACCGGTGACTGTTTCTCTTCTTCATGTCCTCAAATTTCAATCATATTCTGCAATATTATTTGTGCTTCTAAAATACGGTTGTTTTCTATCAGTCGACTGAAGTTTTATCCAAATGGCCTTTCTCAAGGTTTAACATGTCATGCAGTCAGTTACTTGGTTTACCTTTGCTGACGAAGTTTTTTGTTTTGGTTTGTAGGTTCAATTGAAAACCAGTAAAGGTGTGATGGACAATGGTTTACTTGAATTCCTGAAAGGACTCATAATTTGATGTGGAAATAATCAATGTGAGTCAACCAGTATTTTTCATTGGAAGAATGCGCGAAAATATTTTTCTTGTCTGAAGTAAGTGAAATACACTGGTGTGCAAAATTAGCGGTCCACTTTTTTCTCCGCTTATAATTTTTTAAAAAATAGAGCTAGAAACTTGAAATTTGGAGGAGAGATGGTCCAAAGTGTTGTTGAAACGTCCCTAAAGTCGCAACAATCAAATCCACCCCCTTCATTTTTTTTCCACCCCTCGCGTAAGACACTGTCAATTTTTGACACTTTCGCCGGGGCAAAAGTGTCCTTCCAGGTGTCACAGAGGTTTGAAACTCGCATGGCCGACTCAGTTTTGACTCCTCTTTCGATTGATACCGAAGCCACCCCAGTCGGACGAACCGTTCCGGAGCCACAAAAAAAACCACCCCTAAGTAGGGGTGATTTTTTCGGATTTTTTTCCAGAGTTAGGCGCGGTAGCAGGAGGTCCCCTGGACACGAAGAAAGTGTCCCCATGTCCGTCGCACCCCCCAGGGGGTGTCCAGCCCCGAAACACTGACACCCCAAATCTTGATTTTTCACTAAAATCACCAAAGATGACCAAAAAATGGTCAAAAATCACGTTGCACAATTGATTTCAGCCGTCTGGATCGACACCCGGAGTGACAAACTGCAGACCAGACGGTAAAGCCGTTTTCGTGGGGGTTGAAGGCCCTAACTTTCCAATCCCCAGGGCAGGGGATGGAGGGGCGGAGGCGAGTCGCCGCGGTCACGGTACGATGTGTGAGCCCCTCAGGCACCTCCACACCAATTTTGAAGTGATTCGGTCCATTCGTTACCTTCCAGGATCAAAAAAATGCAAAATCGTGTAAATTTCAACCCCTTAGTTTGCACCCCTTTTTCTCCTCAGCCAGGAGGGGCACAACATCCGCTCAGGTGCGCGAAGGAGCGCACATTCAACCTTTACCAGGGTGCAAACGCGCAAACCCCTGCGATCATCGTGTCGGCCGCGAGAGCCACGCGAGTGAGCAGTGTTCTTTCCCTTCTCATTGTTGAATCGTTTCTGTGGTTTCACATGAGTGCCATGAAGTGGCCTGGCTGCCACATCTGTGACCTCTCAGCGACCTCCAGTCTTTTTTGTGACTTTCTTGGTTGCGTAGCTTCGTTTTGTTAAGTTTTCGGACTGCTATTGATGTTTTTTGAGATCGACTTTGGTTCGATGGCACATCCAAACTCACGAGCACACCGACCCCGGTCATTTTGTCTGCTCACTCGCGTGGCTCTCGCGGCCGACACGATGATCGCAGGGGTTTGCGCGTTTGCACCCTGGTAAAGGTTGATTGTGCGCTCCTTCGCGCACCTGAGCGGATGTTGTGCCCCTCCTGGCTGAGGAGAAAAAGGGGTGCAAACTTAGGGGTTGAAATTTACACGATTTTGCATTTTTTTGATCCTGGAAGTTAACGAATGGACCGAATCACTTCAAAATTGGTGTGGAGGTGCCTGAGGGGCTCACACATCGTACCGTGACCGCGGCGACCCGCCTCCGCCCCTCCATCCCCTGCCCTGGGGGTTGGAAAGTTAGGGGCTGCAACCCCGACGAAAACGGCTTTACCGTCTGGTCTGCAGTTTGTCACTCCGGGTGTCGATCCAGACGGCTGAAATCAATTGTGCAACGTGGTTTTAGACCATTTTTTGGTCATCTTTGGTGATTTTAGTGAAAAATCAAGATTTGGGGTGTCAGTGTTTCGGGGCTGGACACCCCCTGGGGGGTGCGACGGACATGGGGACACTTTTGTCGTGTCCAGGGGACCTCCTGCTACCGCGCCTAACTCTGGAAAAAAAACCGAAAAAATCACCCCTACTTAGGGGTGGTTTTTTTTGTGGCTCCGGAACGGTTCGTCCGACTGGGGTGGCTCCGGTATCAATCGAAAGAGGAGTCAAAACTGAGTCGGCCATGCGAGTTTCAAACCTCTGTGACACCTGGAAGGACACTTTTGCCCCGGCGAAAGTGTCAAAAATTGACAGTGTCTTACGCGAGGGGTGGAAAAAAAATGAAGGGGGTGGATTTGATTGTTGCGACTTTAGGGACGTTTCAACAACACTTTGGACCATCTCTCATCTAAATTTCAAGTTTCTAGCTCTATTTTTTAAAAAATTATAAGAGGAGAAAAAAGTGGACCGCTACTTTTGCACACCAGTGTATAAACCAGTGTGGATGTCTCGCCACAAGTTACACTTCTCAAATTTAAGGTAAGGCTCCACTGAAATGCAGTTTTTCTACAATTTTTGATAAGAGTGTCCCCTCTTTTAATATGTGTTAGAGTTGATAAAAAAACAAATTTTGAGCCTTGCAGTTTTTTAATAGTTGCATCGGTGAGTGTGCCCAACCCTTTACCGCCTAATGCATTTCCACCTTTCTTGTTCTCTTGCACTAAACTACGAAGAGCTGTCCCCATTCTCTTCGAGACATGATTTACACACTCCTCTTTTTCTATTGCAAAATCAGGGCCATATGGTTTAGCTTTGTTTAGAACTGACAATGTTTTAGCATCTCCATCTGACAGAAATTTTACATACTTCATTTTGGCAACTGTAAGAGACCTCTGGAACATGAGCAGGGCTCCGGCAGATTCCATGTTCCCAGAGGCCTCGGTAAAATTAATTATTCTTGTCGCTCAATGCGCTGTCTCTTCCATTCTCTAAATTCATCCGTATCTTCACCATGTTGTTGTATGGCAAGGGAACACATCAGACAAAATTTTGAAAGAATTTCATAGTCAATAACTAGACCCGTCGAAACATCAATGGCAGCAACAAACCCGTAGAGAGAAGTATGGCCCCTTCGATGCCAGCTGCCGTCAATAGACACAGTTATTTCTAACACTTCTTGGTTTTTCACAGAGGAGTCCAACTCTTCATACGTAGTACGAACAACTTGTCTTGCCTTTTCAAGGATTTGATTTCTCATTTGTTTACTTTCTTCTGCCAATTGATGCATATGCTTGTAAAAGGCAGAACTTTCTAAACAATTTATAGTCATTGCTGAGCAAAATCTTGTCATGGCAGTATGTCCAGCACCAATGTCGAGGAAAGCTGTTGTCATTCTCTTGTTTACTTCAAAGGGTGGTCTGCTGGAAGAATCCGTTGCAGCCACTCTCTTGCTTGAGTAAGAGTCACATATAATTTTCCCACACACTTTGCACTCAATGACAAACCTGTGACAAAATCCCTTCTTCTCACTCACAGAAATCTCATTTTCTGTTGTTCCACAGTCTGGGCACGACATAACTGACACCAAGTCTCTCAGGAAAGCCGAATTTACCAAGTAATACTCTTCATCGGAGAGTTCTGCGCCAATCGGTCCCTTGAACTGGTTGATTTTCTTGGCAGACTTGGATGATTTTGGGGTGAGGTTAGGGTCTTGATCTGGCTCGGTTTGAGTGGAGGCATCTTGAGGATCTTGAGCGCTGTCATTTGCTGCTTTCTTTTCCCTTGCAAGTTTCAGTGACTTGCCTCTTCCACCTTTCACTCGCGATTTGGGAGGACGATATTTGTTGTGAATTTCGTGCATTGTAGCAA
>JAHWGI010001429.1:139006-191146 GCA_029379305.1 Frankliniella fusca
ACAACCACCGGTGGGCAACCGAACCGCAAACAATAACACTGTGGACTAGGGCCGGGCCCGGGCCCGGGCCGGGCCAGGCCTGCAGAGCGATTCCGGTGCATCACTCCCCGCTCTATCTCTCTCGCTCTCAAGGAGTCTACCGCCGAGGGCACTCTGTCTCTCTCTCGCACTCACATAGTGGGCCTACGAGTGCGCACTGCGGCTGCGGTGTCGGGTCGGTGGAGGGGGCGTCCCCCTCTCCCTCCCCGCTAGCTCCCCGCGCCCGCGTGCACGCTGTTCCCCCGGCCACCGACAGATGGCGCTGGAATAGGCACTGGGACGCGCGGGAAGCACAAAAACTATTCGGAGGACGCCAGGGAAGCGCGTAGAATTTACTGAGATATATTGGTCAATTTTAACGCAATTGACCAAAATAGGGGTATGCAGACATTACAAAAACCAGCCCGTAGACCTGCTTAGAATTTTTTGGAGGGTAAAAACGGACCACCGCCGTTGAAAGGAAGGTCCAAAGAAGGTTTTTCCAGCAAAAACTCATTTTCGATTTTTTGACCGATTTCCGCCATATTTTCAGTGGAGCCTTACCTTAAGTTTTAATACTTTGTTTCCTGTTGTGCTTACTTTTTGCAGGGCCAGAGAGAGCTTGTCATTGTCTTCATCAGGCTCCCCTTTCTGTCTTAAGTATTGTCATTCTAACTAGTTTTGGAATTTTAATTGCAATGGACAAGCATAGTGCGAAAACTTTTTAAAAGTTGACATTGCTTTGCTCGGTGAGTATCATGTAAGTTGTTTAGGGCAGATTAATTTGTCTCATGTCTTTCATAAATTCATTAGTTCGGTAAAGTATCTGTGAGTTTTGATTTCAATGATATGAAATTAAGGCACTTCGTAAAGAACGTTGTCTATTTTACAGTATCTAATGATTCTTATCATACCAAACCATCATTATTTTTTAATTATTATTTTTTTTGTGTGTGTAAAGTATTTTTAAATTTCATCAATGTAATTTGGTTGTGCCTGCGCCTTATCATTAAAAAGTATGTCTTGGAATTTATAAATTCTAGCTTCCGTCAAACTCAGTGACATGTCTCTTTTGATTAAAATTGCAAATAATCCAATGTTTTAGCTTACTTGTTCTGCCTGTGATTTGGAATAAGTACTGTAAGTGCAGAATTACAGAAATTGAAGGGGAGGTGGGAGAGGGGGGGGGGCAGGGGGGGGGCATCCGGCGCGACCCCATGGGGTCGCCGATGACGCCCCTCGTTGAAAGTTAAACTCCAGGGTTTCCGGGTGTGCTGAATCCATTGCCGGTGTCCGTTTGCACCTTCTGGCTTATACTGGGGGTCATCAAGGGTCCCATTGAGCACACCCGAGAACCTCTTTACACAACTTTACACGAGGGGCGTCATCGGTGACCCCATGAGGTCCCCGATGACAAACCCATGGGGTCCGCTATGAGCCCTGGATGAGCCTGGAGGTGGAAACCGCGCGGTGCAAACGGTCACCGACAATGTGTTCAGCACTCCCGAAAACCAAGGTATACAACTTTACACGAGGGGCGTCATCGGCGACCGTGTGGGGTCCCCGATGACGGCCCCAGGATGACCCGCGGGGCATAAGGTTATAAACGATTATTTTTCAACGACTGCTTTCTCTGGCATCTGTTACACGAATCTCTTGCACGGTTTCGTACTAAAGTTCGTCGGCGCTGCTCTTCGGCGCTGCTCGTCGGCGCTGCTCTTCGGCGCTGCTCGTCGGCGCTGCTCGTCGGCGCTGCTCGTCGGCGCTGCTCTTCGGCGCTGCTCTTCGGCGCTGCTCGTCGGCGCTGCTCTTCGGCGCTGCTCGTCGGCGGTGCTCTTCGACGCTGCTCGTCGGCGCTGCTCGTCGGCGCTGAACTTCGGCGCTGCTCGTCGGCGCTGCTCGTCGGCGCCCGTCTTCGGCGCTGCACGTGGGCGCTGCTCTTCGACGCTGCTCGTCGGCGCTGCTCTTCGGCGCTGCTCGTCGGCGCTGCTCTTCGGCGCTGCTCGTCGGCGCTGCTCGTCGGCACTGCTCGTCGGCGCTGCTCGTCGGCGCTGCTCTTCGGCGCTGCTCGTCGGCGCTGCTCTTCGGCGCTGCTCTTCGGCGCTGCTCGTCGGCGCTGCTCTTCGGCGCTGCTCGTCGGCGGTGCTCTTCGACGCTGCTCGTCGGTGCTGCTCGTCGGCGCTGCTCGTCGGCGCTGCTCGTCGGCGCTGCTCTTCGGCGCTGCTCTTCGGCGCTGCTCGTCGGTGAACTCGTCGGCGCTGCTCTTCGGCGCTGCTCTTCGGCGCTGCTCGTCGGCGGTGCTCTCCGACGCTGCTCTTCTGCGCTGCTCGTCGGCGCTGCTCTTCGGCGCTGCTCGTCGGCGCTGCTCTTCGGCGCTGCTCTTCGGCGCTGCTCGTCGGCGCTGCTCTTCGGCGCTGCTCGTCGGCGGTGCTCTTCGACGCTGCTCGTCGGCGCTGCTCGTCGGCGCTGAACTTCGGCGCTGCTCGTCGGCGCTGCTCGTCGGCGCCCGTCTTCGGCGCTGCACGTGGGCGCTGCTCTTCGACGCTGCTCGTCGGCGCTGCTCTTCGGCGCTGCTCGTCGGCGCTGCTCTTCGGCGCTGCTCGTCGGCGCTGCTCGTCGGCACTGCTCGTCGGCGCTGCTCGTCGGCGCTGCTCTTCGGCGCTGCTCGTCGGCGCTGCTCTTCGGCGCTGCTCTTCGGCGCTGCTCGTCGGCGCTGCTCTTCGGCGCTGCTCGTCGGCGGTGCTCTTCGACGCTGCTCGTCGGTGCTGCTCGTCGGCGCTGCTCGTCGGCGCTGCTCGTCGGCGCTGCTCTTCGGCGCTGCTCTTCGGCGCTGCTCGTCGGTGAACTCGTCGGCGCTGCTCTTCGGCGCTGCTCTTCGGCGCTGCTCGTCGGCGGTGCTCTCCGACGCTGCTCTTCTGCGCTGCTCGTCGGCGCTGCTCTTCGGCGCTGCTCGTCGGCGGTGCTCTTCGACGCTGGTCGTCGGCGCTGCTCTTCGGTGCTGCTCGTCGGCGCTGAACGTCGGCGCTGCATCGACGGCGCTGTATCGATGGCGCTGCGACGTCGGCGCCGTGACGACGGCGCTGTAACGACGGCGCCGTGACGACGGCGCCGTATCGACGGCGCTGTAACCACGGCGCTGTAACGACGGCGCTGCATCGACGGCGCTGCATCGACGGCGCTGTAACGACGGCGCTGTAACGACGGCGCTGTTTATGCCATTGGTTCTTTACTGATATATTCCGTCTGAAGTATGTGTGTAGTCTTCTCCCATTTACGACTGTACTTGTCTGTTTTTTTGTTTCTACTTATTTTTTTATTTGTAGGTGCCACTTGCCAAGCCCTCACTGGCCTTTTTCTGACCTTTTTCTGACCTTTTTTTTTATTGAGGTCTCGGGTCCACACAAGCACGATGGCAACGTAACTAATGATGCTCGTGGAGTATTAAATCGTCAGTACACATCCAATTAAGACAGTAAGTGTGGCCTCACTGTAAATTCGAAAGTGACACAATTTCTTTTTGGTTGTAAATGTTTGTCTTTTCTGTTAGCTGTGTGCAGGCTCGTATGGGATAAGAGAAGAACTGGTCCCGGTGACTTTTGCTCCAGGCGGGCCGGCCTACCACCGACCATATCTGGACTGTCCTGCTGCTGCTAGAGGAGCACTGGAAGCCGGGCGCGGCGTTCCAAATCATGGGCCTTGACGTCAAGGTCAACAAGCAGGGCGTGGTGGACGTCCTGCAACAGCACGGGGGTCCCGGCGGTGCTCATCAACTGCGTCCTGGCACTGGCCCTCGCCGTCCAGAACTTGCGAGCGCTGCAGGCGCCAGGTGACGTCAACGGTGCTCCGCTGCCGGGAGGTACAGCGTCGTGGACACTTACAAGAGCCTTAATACGGAGAGCATCCGTGGATGCACAAGACGCGCGCTGCTCTGCGCGGTTCAGCGTCGTGGACCCCAACAAGATCCTGAGCATGGAACAGACAATAGCGCCGGGCGCGCACCGCCCTGCGCGATACAGCATCGTGGACGCCAACAAGAGCCTGAGTTTACGGTCGGGAGCAGCAACGATGTGCTGAACATGTTCAGTATATCGTGGTCGCAGCGGAAATGACCGGGAGATTTTGGGTGTTTGTGAACACCCGCCTGCCGGGGCCAGTAGCTGCTGTGCTGTGTCATGAACAACCCCATCCGAAGACAAGGTGGCGGTGCGTAGCACGGACCCTTCACAAGCAAAACACTTTTAGGAAGCAGGACGCAATACAGTGTATGAAGCGTTAACATGTGTGCAGTAGATTGTTGAAAATAAGTAATTTATCACACCAGACACTTTGATGTGTCCTGACGTCGAAAAGCGTTTTGCTTGTTATGGGTCCGTGCTACGCGCCACCACCTTGTCTTCGGACAGAGCAGGCTGTTCATTAGGTTGTTCGTAAGCAACCAGGGGACAGGAGCACGGAGTGGGCTGGACGGGGCGCCGTGCAGGTAGGCAGCCCGTCGCCTCTCGCGCTAGCTTGGTGGCCTACCAGCTGATGCGGCAGGCGTTAGCGTAGCTCTGTACTCAGGGAACCATAAATGTGACTGATCCGGACGTCCACGTGCGGCACTTCGCCTTCCTGTGCCGGGACGCACTGCTGGCGGAGGTGCATGTCTACGGCGTCCAGTTCACGGCGTTCGGAGCATACCTGCCATCGGACGGAGCCGCGGGCCCTGGACGCGCTGGCGGCAGCCCTGGCGACGCCGCAGCCGGCCAAGTGGAAGGTGCTCCTTGCTGACTTCAACGCGCACCTGGGCCGAGGAGAGCCGCGGGACGTCCTGAAACTTAACTTCCACCATGCCGACACCAACACAGTCGTGGCGGAACTGCTCGCCCTCGCCCGCCTCCATCGCCTGCAGCTCCTCACCACCCTTGAGCACGCAGCCGCTGACGAACTGCTATCTACAGTTAGGAGAGCGTAGTCCGAGAGCGTGAGAGTGCACGCTAAACCCTTATGCATTTTATTGTGCATAAATATGCAGGATTTTAGGCAACCATAAGTGTATGCACAATTTCATGCATAACTATGTACAAGTTGTGCATAGTTATGCACAATTTGTACATAATCATGCACGAAAATTGTGCAAAATTATGGTTGCTTACAAATCTGCATGCTTATGCCCAACAAAATGCATAAGGGTTTAGTGTGAGAGGGCGTGAGCGTGACGCTCGGGACCAGAGCGCAGGAGAAGGACGAAGGCACTCACCCGGGCCCCCTATCCAACGGCTCTCTGCTGCAGACCAACGAGTGCGTGAAGCAGGACGGCGACCGGGGGCTCAAGGGGTGTTCACACTGCCCTACTACATGCGCGCGATCCCGTCCCGCTCTGCCCACAGGCGCAGGCGCAAAGAGACGGGCAGGCTGACGACGCGCACGTTGAAGGCGAGGGCGCGGCGGGCGGGTAGCTGACGGGCAGGTGACGGGCAGGTGACGGGCAGGCTGACGACGCGCACGTTGAAGGCGAGGGCGCCGCGGGCGGGTAGCTGACGGGCAGGTGACGGGCAGGCTGACGACGCGCACGTTGAAGGCGAGGGCGCGGCGGGCGGGTAGCTGACGGGCAGGTGACGGGCAGGGAGACGGGCAGGCTGACGACGCGCACGTTGAAGGCGAGGGCGCGGCGGGCGGGTAGCTGACGGGTAGGTGACGGGCAGGGAGACGGGTAGGCTGCAGCGCGATTAGAGAGTTCGCTCGCTCGCTCGCTCGCTCGCTCGCCCGCGCCCCCGCCCGGCCTCTGAAATTCGCACAGGCAAACTTCAGCAGCGCTTCAAACCTCTCAAACAACTTAATAATAACTTTGTGGATAAAACTTTGACAACCACTTCGCTCCGGCGACGTCTGCTTTCTGTGCGCGGCGCGCGTGGAGGGAGGCGGTGGCGAGCGAGTGAGCGAGCTCACTCGCGCGAGTGAGCACTCTAATCGCGCTGCTGACGGGGATATACCTGTTCACAGTGTGAACAGCCCGAGTGCGCGCGTGCACTCGCCTATGCCTGAGCCCACTGCGCGCGCGCACTCAGGGAGCGCCAAGCCGATCACTCGATTTTTCGCATTGCCTCTGATCAGTCTGAGACTTTTTAGCAGATGATACGAAGGTATCAGCCTGCTTGTACTGTCATACAGCGAGCAGTATGCAGAGAGCAGCGCAGCGAGCAGAGAGCAGCTAGTGTGGCATTATATTATATACAGGGGGGAAAATTTCGCGCGGCGCGCGCCGGCGCGCGCCCCTCACTACTCCACGCCACCTCTCGGGACGCTGTGCTGCCGGGCCGCCGCGCCGCCGGGCCGGTGCCCCCTCCCGCCCCGCGCCTCCCCACTCCTAGCCCAGCGCGACAGCGCTCCGCTTCCCTGCAGCCTGCGACGCGTAGGGACATCTACCATAATCATCTGCTTTCAAGTTCCGGCGCTCCGGAACTTTTTGGTCACGGTCGCGTGGTCTGTTTTTAGCAGATGATACGAAGGTATCAGCCTGCTTGTACTGGCATACAGCGAGCAGTTTGCAGAGAGCAGCGCAGCGAGCAGAGAGCAGCTAGTGTGCCATTATATTATATACAGGGGGCAAAATTTCGCGCGGCGCGCGCCCCTCACTACTCCACGCCACCTCTCGGGACGCTGTGCTGCCGGGCCGCCAGGCCGGTGCCCCCTCCCGCCCCGCGCCTCCCCCCTCCTAGCCCAGCGCGACAGCGCTCCGCTTCCCTGCAGCTTGCGACGCGTAGGGACATCTACCATACGTATCATCTGCTTTCAAGTTCCGGCGCTCCGGAACTTTTTGGTCATGGTCGCGTGGTCTGTTTTTTTAAAATGCAGAGTGTTAGCAGGAGGTTATTACGGGTTCGACAAAAGTTTGCCATCAAATGAAACATTATTCATGCTTGTGTCTTATGGAAGGCAGGCCGGGGCAGCCCCAACGCACTCGAGCGCGACTGCCTCGTGCTTAAGTCCCACACTGTAAAACCTCGGTGGTTCCTCGCAGCCGGGACGGACGCCGTAACACTCAAGGCTATTTCTCCCTACCAGCACGACCGGCGCTGCGTTTTCTCCGACGGGGATCCTATCCTGGTCTGAAACGTCCTCAGGGACTTCCACTGGCCGTCCACATGGTAGATACCGCTCACAGCCCATACAGCAGGCCCGGTGCCAATCCAACCGTAGTGGGGCCTCGCCCCTCGCCATGGACTTCCCCCTCTCTCCTTTCCCTACTCTCGAAACAGCAATGTGGTCAGTATTTTTTTTCTATTCCATATTTTGAAACAAAATTTTTTTCACTTCTGCTTCCAGACATTTACAGGTATTGTGATTGTATCTGATTGTGTTTCCACTGTTTGTATTCCATGTTTCATAGCTAGTTCTCTCCTTCCAATTCCCTTTAAAGGTGCTCCTACAATGTCTTGTACTCAGCTGGTTTTCGAGACCGAATTCTTAGAGATAAGATGGAATTATTGTAAGGGCTCAAGTTGTTTAGAAAGGAGAGGTATAATAGTGAGTAAACTAAACCAACTCACCTCCAAATAATACAAGTTTCATTTATTAGAAAAAGTAATAATATTTTTATACTTAGTTCATGAATCAAAACTATAACTTAGCTATCCTAGCAAGTCAAAATTGTATTATTTGGTGGTGATGTGGTTTAGTTTACACACTTTTACCCTTTTTTCTTCCAAATGACTTGAACTTTAACAAAAACTCCGCCTTGTTCCTGAGGATTCGGTCTAGAAAGCCAGCTGAGAACAAGACATTTTGGGGGCACCTTTATTCACTCTCTGTTTGATTATAGGTGATGCATCTGTGGTGCAGTACCAGTGGCAAGTCTGTTGAGTGTGAACGCTTGCTGTCCTCAACTTTTCCAGCCAGAGTCCATTTGCTGACGGGGAAGACATGGAATCAAGCAGTGATCTGAAAGCTGACATGTGAACCATTTTCTTCTGTTACTGGTGTGTGTCTTTGATATTTTTCGCAGTGTTAAATTGGAATTATCTTTGTTACTTTTATGTATGTACTAAAAAATTTTGTGGAATTATCTGTTATATTCCTATTTCTGAGTTCACCTGTTTCTCGCAACTTTGTCAATGAGCTTCTTGTTATACATGTCCGACATCGACCATCTCATTCATTTGCTGTGAGCACTGAATTTGTTTCTTTTTCTTTCTCAAGTGAAAATGGTTTGTCATCACTTATTGCTTTATCTGCCAACACAATTCAGTTTCAACCCCTACCCCTTGTAAGTTTTGGTATAATATTCTGGTTTGTACCGGAAATTGTCACTTTTTTTTGTGAGTGGGTAACTATAATGCCGCTCTCCAATAGAAGCAGCTGCTCCTGTGTATGAAATGTGAACCCTGTTGAGTTCAATTCTGTTTGAGATGTTCATCATTGAATTTTGTCTAACCACAAGCATTATTGGTTTACATCCAAAAAATGCTACAGATTCATATCATGTTTTTGCCCGAGGGGGCCACCACTTCTGTAATCCTGTGTACAGGTTACCCTGTAATCCACGTGTAATCCCACTGTAATCCATCGTCAAAATGCACAAAATATGGAAAATACCCTAAAATTTCACGATTTACCACCTAAAATCAGGTATGTAATCACAGGAATCTTTTAATCCTGTGTACGTCAGTAAACAGAGTGGTTGCCCCCTCGTTTTTGCCCTTCACTGACAGTTAAATTATAATCAATTTCATCGGAGCTTGTAGAGAGCCATGCTAGCATAGTTCAAAGCTGGTGGGAAAGGGTTAGAATAATATAAATGTCAGGCAGCAGTATGATTAAACCAGCCTAACATTGTCTACTGACACAAATGAGAGGAAAAACAAGAATAAAATAAAACGAACTGGAAACTGTTGTCCAAGTATAAATGTTATATTATACTGTGCATAGCAAACAAAAACACAAAAAATGGTAGGTAGGTAAAATGAAGATAATCCATTTTATATCTAAAAGAGCAGGAGAACCTGGATAATTGGATAATTCATATATCCATTAAATGGTTGTGACTTATCATATCTGTGCCTAATCATGGTCCGAATCAGAATCAGAATCATTTTCATTTCTTACATGAAGACCATAATGTACTGCTGCTAATATAACATAGAAAGACTCATGTAGGAACCGGGAAACAGTTATTTGTCCGTTGTTTAGAAGTCCTGTCAGTCTCTTCACTCTCTTATCATTTAGTTTTGCACGCCATTTCTTTGATGCAGTCACAGCATCTCCACGGTCGATAGCAAGTTTGTCCGAATAAGCTAGATGCTCCAGTTTAACAAAAGCACCTGAAAGGATCAAAGAACGTTAAGGCCAAGTTTTGATGTATCAATACATGAAATTACATCTTTGAAGAAGGCAGTTTAAATGAAAAGGAAACACCTAGTTAAGGACAATTTGTATCCAGTGAAAATTAGAGTAAGCAAGTCAGTAATTAAAAATCCAATTCATGCAGTCCAAGTAACAACCCTTTAAGTCACAGAATTTTTCCCGGTAATTTTTTATGACTTTTATGGTCTAGTTCGACTATTTGGCACCCAAGGAACTCATTTTTGCCGGTCCCGAGGTTGTACGATGCTCGGTTCGGGATTTACGGAACGTTGTACCCGTACTACGTTATGACTTCAGGGCAAAAAATGACCTTTTTTAAAAGTTTTTATTTTGGAAACTGTTTTGAGTCACGATCATGAGTGGTGATGAGGTGATGCCTGGCAGGAAAGGGCAATGACGTGCGATGTCGTTCTGCCCTCATTTTGTGCAAAAAACCGCCTAAAATGGGCCAAAAACGCGTCATTGCTAGATAAACAAGACTTTTCACCGCCTGAACGTGCCGCACGTCCATTTCGGGGAACAAAGTCATATGGAAAAAGTGTCGGGGAATCTGTTCCTGCCGTCCAAACCCTGCTGGCCCGATCTTTTTAGCGCTGGTAGCTGAAAAATGTGAACGTTGTAAATATACAACACTTGTGACTTCCGGTACAACAGAAAACCTTTGCAACGTAATTTGACAGGTCTATGCCTGGATACTAAATAAAAGTGGACCACATCATAGTTGACATGCTCCACAACATATATTTGACTCAACTAACTGTTTCCTGAGCGTCTGTGAAATGAAGCAAGTCTGTATAGAGTGAATGTTGTAAATGTACAACATTTGTGACTTCGGGGCAGCTGAAAATGATAGAATGGAAGTAAAATTATGAAAGGTATTTCGACGTTTTGGACGAGTTTCTGGGTCCACCCTCCCCACTCCTATCGCCGGCGCGAGCGCGAACTGATCGGTTAGCCCCTGGTATGTAGGCAATCTGTGGCACTACACACAGTCCTACAGTCACGAATGTTGTACCCCTACTACATTCGAAATATCGAGATAAATAGGCACGTAGGCACCCAGAAAACTAAATTTTGTTCCCAAATCACTCTTTAGTAGACAGACAATCAGATTTGAGTCCCCAGAATCTGTAAAGTTCGTAATCGGCTTGAAACTGCAGCTCAAAGTTAAAGAATACCAGCAAATATTTTGCTCTCTGCCCACCTAGGCCTAAAGGCCGAATCGTACATAGATGTGTGAAGCAACACACTTTTCAAGTGCGAAATGACTTCAAACCTAAAGATACACAGTGTGGAACCGAAAAAAATAGCCAGGCAACAGAATCTCACTCACCTCCGATAGGCGCGAAAAAAGCTCGAAAAGTGATACCCTGACGTCATAAAGTAGTATATATACAACGTTCAGGTTATCATGCGCCCCAGTGGTGCCACACGTACCAGACCATGGTGGTATGTAACTCTTCACGTTTTTTGAACCTACTACAAGAATTTCACGCCATGTTTGAATCTTAGCACAGCTTGAACGGACCGAAATAACCGATAATATACAGGTCTGCATGCGACTTTACGAGAGGTCGACTTTGGAGCTATGTTGGCAGCACTGTACGTATCCGAGGAGCCCGGCGGGTGGTTTCAAACGATGTAAGGCAGTAGTTGTACGTGTTTAGGGCAACAAAAGTCGACTGCGAGCGAAATTAGCCTCTTAAGACACATTTTTACTGAACGTTGTACGGGTACAACAAGTGACTTAAAGGGTTAAAGCATGAAAAATGTTTGGAATTAATCGTACTTTCAAATAACTTCTTTCCCTCAAAAATTACTACACAAATCTTCCACAGCAACATACCAATCAGATGCCAGATGTTCGGCCTGTTCTGTGGGATGACAGAGGCCAAGCTCCCATTGTCAGATTCTGCAATGTTGTTGGTTCTTTCAGGTGATTCAAAAACAGACAGTTCCTGAATACGGGGCTTCCATTCAGACTCAAAATATTTAAAAAATGGCCACAGAGTATCAGCCCAACCAGCTTCTTCCACCTCAGCCCAAATATCCAAAAGACCTGTCCAAATTCTATCGGGGGGTAGGAGTGGCAGACCAGCAATGCACCTGATAAATGTTTTGACCTCATCATTTTCTTCAGCAATAGGAGCTAATCCAAGTTTAGATGCTTTCAGAGAGGATGCCTGGTCAAATGAAGAAAAACGTTCGTGTGTAATAAAATTTCAGCACTGTTAAAAGAAAGGCTAAACATCCAGACAATATTACATTGTACAAATATTATTATTCGGAGTAAATTAATTTAATTGGGGATTCTAAACCCCTTCCCTAAATTCATTGAAAAAATACAATGAGCCATGACCTGTACAGAGTCCAGAAAACTTTTGGCAATTTAAATTAACTCTTCTTTAGATATAAATATAATGTGATGTATTAAAGAAACAAACTTAAGCACTAGCTTAAATAAGCTTATCATAATCATACTTACAGCACCATAGTGCCATAGACACCCAACTATGCGGCTCATGGGTAGCACTCTTTTGAAAGCATTCATTTGTGCTCTCTCAAAGTCACAGTGGACTCTCTCTGGTGCCCAATTAGGAACAAGCAGTTTAAGGAAACTGAGTACACAGACATACGCCTCTTCATGACGCCTAAGCATGAGTACTCTTACTACTGGTACAACCTAAGAGAAGAACAAATGATTGCTTGTAGAGAAAGACAAAACACATGCATGCTGCTTCTCATACCATATTTTCACTCAAATAATATAGATCAATTCCAACTTACATATCCACCGTGATTGGTGGTCAAATTAAATATTTGAGCCATCTTAGGTTTGCGTGACCGCTTTTTAAATGTTCCGTCACCGTGAATGTTTGTGACTGTTCCCAAAAACTGAAGCATACGCCCTGATACAAATACCAAAGCAATAGTCTTGTTTTGAGCATCACCCACAATACCCTGGAAAATGTAGTCTTGTTTGTCCACAGTTTCACAAAGCCTTCTTGTGTTGGGCATGCCAAGAAGAACACCTAGCTGAATCAGCGACTCCGGAATGCAAGGATAATTGCTTGCCCTAGCTTCATACATGGCTGACTGCATCCGGACTCGACGAAATCTACTGGATAGCTCAGGGCTCTGCCTGTAAACAGCACATGAGAAAATTAAGTAGAAACTAATAAAGACTTACATTGCATATGTAAGCTATAGCATGAACTAAAACTTACTGAAATTTGATTTGATTCAGAATTGTCCTTAATTTGGTGCCATAAATATCTGTTTTCACAACATGTATAATGTGACGTCGAAGATCCATATCCTCCTCGAGTAGCATATCTGGATGATGGTTGTGCGGTTGTCCATGAGACAGTGTTTCTGAGGCAAGATCCACAGATGCAGTTGCCCGGCATCCGCCTTTATAATGTCGGCACTGAAGTCGCAGCCTGGCTGGTCGCTGTTCACGAAGGTTGTAGTGCCAGCCATCATTTCCATGAAATATCATAAAATTTTCTGATCGGCCTTGGAAAATGTTAACCGGTAAGCCAGCCATTCGTTGGACTTAAAAGCATCTAGAGCTCATCCAAATCTCTCCTGTAAACAAAACAAAGTGCGTAAAATTAAAACTTTTTCTTGAATTGGAATTCCAACCAACTCCTTTTCAACATGATTTCAGCTACAGCAAACAGAGATTTCAGAAATGTTACTAAAAGGCTGGAAATTTTATAAAAAAATTTTGACAAATGATAGCCAGAAAACAATGATAAAAAGCTAATCAATTTGGAGAAACCTTTTGAGAAGTAGGTCTTCACCGCATGATTACACATCGAGAATCGGTTCAGTAATAATCCTCAATGTAAGGTCGACGTGTCGCATTCGAAAGGGTCCTTATTTAATCTTATACAAAGAAGTGGCACACTTAGGTAACTGAATCGACGAAAGTCGCTCCACTCATAATATCCCTTATAAAGATTTGCCAGCTCAATACGTCCCGCATTAAATGGGACACCTGTACAAGCGAGTTCACTACACGCGATTCTACAGTAGTAACGCGCATCTAGTATCGCAGTCCAGAGGGTCTCCTGACTTCATAGCTTAGCCCACAACGGCCATAACCCCAACAGGCCCAAGAGGTTTGACTGATATCTCATAGCAAGCGGGACACTAAACGAAACTCGTACGCAAATATGACACACAACAAGTATTACTTACATTTAATAAATCAGGAAGGGCCTGGTGAACGATAAGTGCTCGATGCCTAAGTGGAAGAGAAAATGGCGAAAGGCCGGCCGGGCTGTGCTGCGGCGGATGGAATGGAAGGAATTTATGCGCATGCGCAGTGAGAGAGAAGTTGGAGTCCGGAGGGGGCGGAGCAAGTACGCCACTATGGCCAAATATGCTGCTCCTCTCTCCACTTTGCGGAGAGGCTGACCTGTGACCTGAGACGGGCTAAAAAGAATTCCAGAATAAAGTAGGTGTTATACCTATACTGCTTTATTAAACTGTACGCGTCCATAATGATGCAGCATGCACTATTCTGTTAATTGCTTTGGGTGGCTGTACTGGGGGTACTACGTCAAGACCTCTACGGGCTCCTGCTGAGAGTAACTGTAGATACTCCCAGTGAGCTGGAGCATCTATGGTTACTCCCCTGTTGCAGTTTACCCCATTTGTGAGGTCTGCTGGCATCCGCAGTGCTTCATCAGCTTGTGCTTAGTATGTGCCCTAGAATTGTAGTGCATCCACTCCAATATTTTGTAGTGTTTTCCACTAATCTGATGCTAGACTAGTACTTCTCAATAAATCAATTACAAAACAAACCTGCATTTCACTCCATAATCTTTGAAATTCTTTTATTTAATGAGATCCCCCACACTTATTTTGAAGGACTATTTATAAATGTTTGGAACAGGTGAATTAGAGTGCACTGTAGAGGCCCTAGTCAATACAAGGAACTGAAAACTTTTGTCCAAGTAAAAATGGTTTATAAGCATGAGCCCAGTAGAAAGAGTAACATGACACAATTGCAGCACATATTAAAAAGTTTTAATCAAATCGTTTGTCAGAAAATGCTGGAGATGAGTTTTGAATCAACACAGATGCTGTGGCATTATGCTATTAAAATGGTCGGCATGAATAATAAAAAGGTTCGTATTACCTCAGTCAACATGTAATATTTATTCAATTATGAAATATTTCAAGGTAAAAAGAACAGTAAGAAATGAACTATTGACAAGATAACTCAAGCATGATAATAAAATACACTTCAAAACCTAAAGAGCAAATATCAAAAGTATGAATTTCTGATAAATGTCGTGAACCTAAACATACTGCATCTTTCCTTGATTTAGAAAGTAAAATAAATAAAGAGCAGAACGATACAGGCCCAAATCCCACTCAAAAAGAAAGCTTGTGGAAAGATTAAGTGACATGAACACAAGAAGCATGATAAGAAAACAGGCCCAAATAACTCCTAAAAAGCAACCTGGTCCAAGATTAAATTATATTAAATGTTAAAATACCGACAAGATAACTCAAGCATGATAATAAAATACACTTCAAAACCTAAAGAGCAAATATCAAAAGTATGAATTTCTGATAAATGTCGTGAACCTAAACATACTGCATCTTTCCTTGATTTAGAAAGTAAAATAAATAAAGAGCAGAACGATACAGGCCCAAATCCCACTCAAAAAGAAAGCTTGTGGAAAGATTAAGTGACATGAACACAAGAAGCATGATAAGAAAACAGGCCCAAATAACTCCTAAAAAGCAACCTGGTCCAAGATTAAATTATATTAAATGTTAAAATACCGACAAGATAACTCAAGCATGATAATAAAATACACTTCAAAACCTAAAGAGCAAATATCAAAAGAATGAATTTCTGATAAATGTCGTGAACCTAAACATACTGCATCTTTCCTTGATTTAGAAAGTAAAATAAATAAAGAGCAGAACGATACAGGCCCAAATCCCACTCAAAAAGAAAGCTTGTGGAAAGATTAAGTGACACGAACACAAGAAGCATGATAAGAAAACACGCCCAAATAACTCCTAAAAAGCAACCGGGTACAAGATTAAATTATATTAAATGTTAAAATACCGACAAGATAACTCAAGCATGATGATAAAATACACTTCAGAACTTAAAGTGCAAATTTCAAAAGAATGAATTTCTTATACATGTCATGAACTTTAACATACTACATCTTTCCATGATTTAGAAAGTACAATAAACGAAGAGCAGAATGATACAGTCCTAAATCCCACTTACAAAAAAACTTCTGGAAAGCTTAATTGACATGAACACAAGAAGCATGATTGAGCATGATTTAAATCCTAGAGATAAAAATTTAAAAAGAAAACCTGCTACAGTTACTTTCGTAGGCTTCCATACACTTCTGAAGTTAAATTTAAGGAAATGGGCTAGCGCAGAGTGTATTTATGTTCATAACCACTTCGTAGAATAAAATAGTCAACTAAAGAATAAGAGATGGGGAATGTTGCATGTTTGTATTATTATGAGGTTGGTTTGAGCAATCTATAATTTTTTCTTTCTCAGTTCTTTCACAATACTGCGCAAACGTGATAAGGATTGCCGACTTTCACCCCTGCATACTATTTTGTACAAAGGAACCTGTAAATATGGAAAAGCAGTTCATGAATTGATTAGTTTCAGGGAACAGTGCTGTGTAAATATGTCGAAGATACCATCTCTACCTTTATGACATCAAAACCTTCTTCAATGTACTGAATTGCTAGCTGTTCATAGAAATGAAACTCTTTCTTAAAATTTTCCTCCATTTGCTTGACTAGTGGCTGAGGGATGTTCAAACTGGTGTTGTTTAACATTCCACAAACAGCCACTTTTAAAGTTTGAGCTTTCACACAGTTGTTGTACTCCTCTACTTCATCAGGTGAATCCTTAAAACAAGAAACAATTGCACACCATGCAAAAGATTACAGAAGGAAAAAGCCTACTATAATCTTCTTACAAGAAAACTTTTAACTGACCTCTTCATTGAATCCAGGCTCATTACATAGAGGTTTCTCGCACATTACACTTTGTATGCTAATGAGCACACTTTCCAGGGAGCAGGTCGGAATCCAGCATTGTCCAGGCCAAGTCCTGAAGAGAATTCATTCAGACTTGAAACATAGTAAACCACTGAATTTTTAGCAGTTCTTTACTATAAACTATCTCCACCTGCTAGGTATCGTTCACAGGGTACTGTAGGCCAGAACATTTATCCTTATTATTTCAAAACACACAACATGATAGAAGTCACGGTTTTGAAACGCAAACTCAATTATAAAATATAACATGGTAAAGACTTCAATTCACTGTCTTTACAAATGCAAAGCAAACACTTCATAAAGTTTGTTGAGAGTCAGATAGTCTCGTCTACATTGAAAAATATGTAAAGCTTAAGAATATAAGCAATATAAGTTAATACTTGACAGTGAGGGTGTGGTCTGTCACAACACTAACTTATATTTAAAACGCGAGGCCCAACATGATGCAAAACCACATTCTTAAGTTTTCTGATTTAAAAAAAGTACTAGCTTGACACTCAGATGATACCTTTTGCAAAGCCACAACATTAGTTTTCATTTCTGCTTCTCCCTTAATTTGTCATTGAGGTACTTGTCCAGCCAGTGTTGGAGCGAAGTGGGAACCAAAACAAAAGCAGAAAGCGCTTCCCAAATTATTCACATTTCTGACAAAACATTTTTTTATGTGATCCCAATGAACGTGCATAACAGAAACATTTTATTGAACACAGCTCTGCTAGAATTGAATGTAAACCAAGATTTCAACCAGTTATTTGCGTAGGTTACGGTGCTTTGGTGTGGTTCCCACTACGCATCGCCACACTGGGCAAGTACCTCGTATATCATTAAGTTTACACTTACCCTAGAATACTCAGGCACACTTTCCCGCTTTCGTAAAAATTCGGGTTAAATCGAACAGACCCCCCTCCAGTTGTCATGAGACGAACTTTCGGTGGTTGAAGAGGGTAATCCCATGGACATTTCATAACAAAATAGAAATAACCACCTCTGTATGGGGTACCACTGCACCCCTTGATATGAGCGTGAAGCAATGTTATGTCCCCGTCGTCCACATGCACCAATACGCCAGGAGGCGCGTCGTTAAGTAGGGAAGCAATGTCTCTGTAAAGAATTCATATATCTAATATGCGTCACTTGAAAGAAAGAGTGGGGTCACAATTTGTGACTCGGAAAAGGCAACTGTTAAATTTCCTTACTTCTTAACCCTTCGGAGTGAAGCCACTGTTGGAGTCATCTGGGGATATTTAAAGGGATCCCAATCGTCCATGATGTTTATCAAAGATAAAATTCAGACAACACTATAGCTAAGTAGCACAAGTAAGAGGCTGGTAGGGCGGAACGACTACAAGATCCAAAGGAGTGCCACTGCCAGTTGTTTCCAGCAACTGCTAATACAAAAAAAACCATCTACAATCAAAATTCAAAACAACAACAACAAAAAAAAAAACAAAAGCGGGATTTCAAAAAAAAAAAAATGTCAGCTACCCAAACTGGTATGCCGAATGAGCCCGATTCTAGGAATTAACGGGCAAGAGCAATGAGCAGGAGCAGGCGGCCGTGGAGGTCTTAACGTAGTACCCCCAGTACAGCCACCCTAAGCAATTAACAGAATAGTGCATGCTGCATCGTTATGGACGCGTATAGTTTAATAAAGCAGTATAGGTATAACACCTACTTTATTCTGGAATTCTTTTTAGCCCGTCTCAGGTCACAGGTCAGCCTCTCCGAGAGGAGCAGCATATTTGGCCATAGTGGCGTACTTTCTCCGCCCCCTCCGGACTCCAACCTCTCTCTCACTGCGCATGCGCATAAATTCCCTCCATTCCATCCGCCGCAGCGCAGCCCGGCCGGCCTTTCGCCATTTTCTTCCACTCAGGCATCGAGCACTTATCCTTCACCAGGCCCTTCCTGATTTATTAAATGTAAGTAATACTTGTTCAACGATTGTGTGTCATATTTGCGTACGAGTTTCGTTTAGTGTCCCGCTTGCTATGAGATATCAGTCAAACCTCTTGGGCCTGTTGGGGTTATCGCCGTTGTGGGCTAAGCTATGAAGCCAGGACACCCTCTGGAATGCGATATCAGACGCGCATTACTGTAGAATCGAAGGAATTCAGCTACCCAAGTGTGCCACTTCTTTGTATATGAATTAATGGACCCTTTCCATTGTCCCAAGTAACAGCTATTTTTGTGTTCTAGCATGGATTTGGATGAGCTGAGATCGCGCCGCTTGGCGGCCTTGTTGAGGAAGGACCAGAGAGGGATGGAAAATTGTAATGGTAGGTAGAACCATATCGACGTGTGCGTGCAACAAGCTCCTATCTTTTTCGGCTGCTCCCAACAACATCCTATCATTTTCGCCTGCTCCCAACAACATCCCATCATTTTCGGCTGCTCCCAACAACATCCTATCGTTTTCGCCTGCTCCCGAAAACATCCTATCTAGCTTTTAGCAAGTTCTGAGATATTCGAATTTGAATGTTTGAATCTAAATGACAATTCGCAGTGATTACTTATAAGTCGGACAAGTGTCGCATAATATTGCCCACACATTGATGAACCTCTGAGTGTAAAGTTTGTGGTGATGCGTGGCCTCGTTCGATGTACATTAAATGAGATGGAGTTCGGCGCGTCTATTCTGCAATTCTGCTGCCTCAAAAGGTAAAGTGACGCATTAGGGGCTGTGCACAAACCACGTGGCCGTTTTGCGAGAAAAGCCACGCCCGGCCACAGGGGGGAGGGGGGGGGAGGGGTTAGGGGCCGGGTCACGTGGAAACAGTTGGGAACACGAAATTTCGCAGAATGTCGCGCGGTGATCGCATTTTCGCCTTTGCGCGCGTCCGTCTGCCTGTCCGCTTGCCCTCCCGCGCACTTCGCAAACGTAAAAAAAATATTTGCTCGAAAATCGCGCTTTTTCACCAGAAATCGATAAAAAAAATCGTCAAATAAGCGTTTTTTGAGAAAACTGCAAAAGCCACGTGGAATTGAGAAAGAGATCCCAAACAGAACGAAATAAACGCTAGTCTGAGGCATGTTTCTACCACACTCAAAACATAAGTTAAAAACTTTGTATCCATTAAAATTACTCACCTCAGTGTTGCCAGATTGGGCTATTTTCCGCCAATTGGGCTAAAAATGGTGCTGAGTCTGCGGGTAAAATTTCTGTTTCGCGGAAATCCGCAATTTGGGCTAAAACGCGTTTTTAAATGGGCGGAATTGGGCTATAATTGACGGCGGACTTCCGAATCTGAAATCGTAGAGGTTTTTCGATGCAATAGTTGGCTACAGTTGTCAAAATTCCCTATCGATTGTCGATTGTGCACGGCGAGGAGGCTGTTACCGATAATTAAGTCTTTTTTGTTAATTTTCCTTGAATTTCAGATCTTGATAGTCATCAAAACCATCGTGATCAAAACAATATTAAATTTTGATTTATTTTTACTGCATATGCTATTTAACACACGTGAAAGGCAGAAAATTGGGCTGTATCGTTTTAAACTCAGCGATTTTGGGCTATAAATGCGTGAGGCGGATTTGGGCGGATTTACGGCCCTCTAGCGGCGGGACGCCGCAGCTCGGGTCTGGCAGCACTGACTCACCTTTTGCTTTCGACTGGGCGAGGGCCACCAGTCGGGCAGATCTACTGGAAGACATTTCGTAATACTTTGGAGATCAACATTTATTAGCTCTCGACCTTACAGGACTTGCTTTCCTTTCTGCCTCATCAACACGCCGCAGACTGCGCTGCGCGCTGCAGCTCGAGTGGTTGTGCTCAACGCGCATGCGCGGGGAGAGGCAAGATGCACATAGGCTGTTGTTGCAGGACTCGGCACGATCGCACTTCCAGATAGGTTCAAGTTGCACGGCTCACACCAGGCCTCTTTGCACATAGGATACTTACTATTTGTCAAATTACGCCAATTTCGCGATTTTTAACGCAGAAATGATTTAAACAAAAGAGAAGCGTCTCGACGAGTACTATAAGATACCGTTTTAAACGGAAAATACCCGAAAATGCTGCTTAGGATAGTTTAGGAGGGCACCAAAACAAATAGGATGTTGTTGGGAGCAGGCGAAAATGATAGGATGTTGTTGGGAGCAGGCGAAAATGATAGGATGTTGTTGGGAGCAGTCGAAAATGATAGGAGCTTGTTGCACGCACACGTCGATATTCACCCAATTTTTATCATTACCTTTAATTGTCCTTGCGCCAGGGTTTGGATATTCCTGTTGTTGACCAATCTGTAAGAGCTCGGTGGCCAACTTTTGGAACATTACCTTCTGTGTGTCTAGATGTCAGTGTGAACCACACTCCTGATTGTGAGGAGTCTGCCACTGGCCCAAAGGACCCTTCCACTGGCGCTGACGACCCTGCCACTGCCACTGGCCCAGAGGACCCTGCAACTGCCACTGTCCCCAAGGACTCTGCCACTGGCCCCCTACCCCAAGCTGGCCATAAGGATCATGCTGCTCCCTCGCCATCCTTTCTGTCATTAGCACCAGGGAATCCAGTCAACATGGTGTGCATTAATGCAGAGGGTATGTCAGAAGTGCTTTTACTCCCTTTTGTTCATGGCCTTACTTCAATCTTGAATTTTCCCAAGCAGATTTTGTCCTGCTCTGTAATTTTCCTTTCACATTAAAGTTTGGCTTCCAATATTTAAAAATGTAGTCTAACTATCCTCATCAGTAAAATATTAAACCTTGGCTCTTAACATTGTCCTAATATATATTCTTTTTTGTCCTTTTTTTGTGTTGTAGATCTTCTCAGACTCTTCCAAACTTTTGCAAGCCGTCGTCAGGCACAGTTGTTGCCAACAGCTGCGCCGTATGTAATGATTGAAGCTACTGCTCAACAGCAGCCAGGACAGTTATTAGGAAGCGCTCCCCAGCCAGTTGTGAGTGTGGCAACTGCCCCACAGCTGCAGATGACATCAAAATCTACAGAAGTTCCTCAGGTGGTTGACGATTATAGTTGGCTGTTTGATGATTCTCGCCCAACTGCAAGATCAGAGTCGCCATCTGAAACTGGTCTAAGGGCATCAACTGCAACCAGAGGAGCGCAGTCACCAGCCCCACATTGCGAAGCTAAATCAAAATCCAGGTCACCGTCTCCAACCTTAGTGTGGAAAAAGCAGCCCCCATCTACTGCTTTTGCTAGCTTGTCCAGAAGGGAAAGATTCAGTTCTCCGTCTCCTGCTGATCGGTATGGATCATCTTCCAGCACCAACACCAAAAAGTCTTGGTCTCCAACCACAGGCTGGAGAAGGCACTCCTCATCCGCTGCTTTTACTGCTGTGTCTAGGAGGGATAAATCCAGGTCTCCGTCTCCAGCCTATCGTCTACGAACAACTGTTATGACCGACACTGATAGGTCTCAGTCTCCAGGTGCCTCTTGGGGACAAGATGTACAGTCCGCTGCTGCTATGTCTTCAGCCAGGGCAAGGTCAAGGTCTATGTCACCAGATTTTCGCAAAGATACGGTTAAACCTAGGGCTCTCTCCCCAGGCTTCACCTTTCTGAAAGGGCCTCCCAGGGCTAGTGCCTGGCGTGAGAAATCTGTGCTTCAAGAACAGACTTTGCCAGATCTCATTCAAAACTCTCAGCCTCTGAACAAGAAGCGTGCGGCTCCAAAGGCTAAGCAGGGCCCACCCAAGAAGAGGGGAAGGCCACCGAAGAGTCAGAAGAGTCAGCCGAGTGATGTGTGTGTTGAGGAAGAAATTCGATGCCCTGTCTGTCATGAGGATACATCTGGGATTTGGGCAAATACCAAGTGTGGCCATCTGGTACACAACGAATGCCTTCAGTCATGGCTGGATACCCCTGGGCAGGTGTTACGTGAAAATATAACATGCCCTTACTGCGGCCAAGATTTTGACATTAAAGATAATAACTATGTTGAATTTTAATATGCATATCTAGTTCTTTTACATGACGTGATTTCACTAGTTGATTTTTCTCTGATCTCTGTGTTGTTTTGAGGTCTTACATTTGCATTTTTAATTACAGTATCTATAGAAGGTTTTCTTTACAAATCTTTATCACTGGGATTTATATCATGTTTTCTTATCATGCTTCTTGTGTTCATGTCACTAAATCTTTCCACAAGCTTTTCTTTTTGAGTGGGATTTGTGCCTGCATTGTTCTGCTCTTCATTTATTTTACTTTCTAGATCAAGGAAAGATGCAGTATGTTAAGGTCTTGGTTAAGGTTCATGACATGTGCATATCTGGTTCTTTTACATAATGTGACTTTACTAGTTCATTTTTATGTAATCTCTGTGTTTTGAGGTCTTACTTTTCTTTAATAATTCGAGTAGCTATAGCAGGTTTTCTTTTTAAATTTTTATCTCCAGGATTTAAATCATGCTGAATCATGCTTCTTGTGTTCATCGAGGGGTCGTCAACTGCCTTTAGCCATGTACGGAGGAATATTGGTATTATCAGTAATATCATAGTAATATTTGGGTAATATTGTAATATTGCAGGTAATATGGGTAATATTGATGTAATATTGGCAAAAATATGGTTAATGTTGATGTAATATGAAGGTAATATCGGTAATATTGAAGTAATATCGGGGTAATATCAGTTTCGTGTACGGAGGAATATCAGAGTTGACGACCCCTTGGTGTTCATGTCAATTAAGCTTTCCAGAAGTTTTCTTTGTTAGTGGGATTTGGGACTGTATCATTCTGCTCTTCGTTTATTGTACTTTCTAAATCATGGAAAGATGTAGTATGTTAAAGTTCATGACATGTATAAGAAATTCATTCTTTTGAAATATGCACTTCAAGTTCTGAAGTGTATTTTATCATCATGCTTGAGTTATCTTGTCGGTATTTTAACATTTAATATAATTTAATCTTGTACCCGGTTGCTTTTTAGGAGTTATTTGGGCGTGTTTTCTTATCATGCTTCTTGTGTTCATGTCACTTAATCTTTCCACAAGCTTTCTTTTTGAGTGGGATTTGGGCCTGTATCGTTCTGCTCTTTATTTATTTTACTTTCTAAATCAAGGAAAGATGCAGTATGTTTAGGTTCACGACATTTATCAGAAATTCATTCTTTTGATATTTGCTCTTTAGGTTTTGAAGTGTATTTTATTATCATGCTTGAGTTATCTTGTCAATAGTTCTTTCCTTACTGTTCTTTTTACCTTGAAATATTTCATAATTGAATAAATATTACATGTTGACTGAGGTAATACGAACCTTTTTAGTATTCATGCTGACCATTTTAATAGCATAATGCCACAGCATCTGTGTTGATTCGAAACTCACCTCCAGCATTTTCTGACAAACGTTTTGATTAAAACTTTTTAATATGTGCTGCAATTGTGTCATGTTACTCTTTCTGCTGTGTGTATGCTTATAAACCATTTTTACTTGGATAAAAGTTTTCAGTTCTTTGTATGGACTAAGGCCTATGCAGTGCACTCTAATTCACCTGTTCCAAGCATTTATAAATAGTCCTTCAAAATAAGTGTGGGGGATCTCATTAAATAAAAGAATTTCAAAGATTATGGAGTGAAATGCAGGTTTGTTTTGTAATTGCTTTGTTGAAAAGTACTAGTCTAGCATCAGATTAGTGGAAAACACTACAAAATATTGGAGTGGATGCACTACAATTCTAGGGCACATACTAAGCACAAGCTGATGAAGCACTGCGGATGCCAGCAGACCTCACAAATGGGGTAAACTGCAACAGGGGAGTAACCATAGATGCTCCAGCTCACTGTGAGTATCTACAGTTACTCTCAGCAGGAGCCCGTAGAGGTCTTGGCGTAGTACCCCCAGTACAGCCACCCAAAGCAATTAACAGAATAGTGCATGCTGCATCATCATGGACGCGTACAGTTTAATAAAGCAGTATAGGTATAACACCTACTTTATTCTGGAATTCTTTTTAGCCTGTCTCAGGTCACACACTTAAATTGTTTAGCTGCGGTACAAAGAAATCTGGCTGGCACAGCTTAATTGCATAGGTGAATTTGGTATCTCCTATACTTTTGGCTGTGTCGGCTAGATTTTCTATGTGACGGTTTATCACTGCAGCTGACAAACAATTTAGGCGCACCGTCTAGACGGCGTATCTGGAGCCAGTCGCGCTGTCCTCCAAGACAGTTTAGCTGTCAAGACTAAACTATGTTTATCAGCAGTGTTTATTTTCAGCTGCTATTCGCCAACGGGTAATCCAGATAGAATTTATATGTGCAGGAGATAAAAAAAAAATTTCCCCGCGATCCATATGAATCTAGGTAATGGATACCATTTTGCTCTGCTAAATAGGTGGTACAGGTACATGAAACAGTCAATAAATAAAGTGCAAAATTTTCATTTATTACAGATAATGCAATAGTTTGGAATACAATAAATTTCTTTGAGATCAAGCAATGGACAGAAAATATACAGTACAACATACAATATAACATTTCAAAATAAATAATGTTGATAAAAAACAGGGCAATGTACAGGAAATGTACCATATATTACATACTAAATAAAGTTTAACAATTCTAAATGAACAAATAAAATGTTAATAAAAACACACAAGATTATAAAGCATGGTGCAAAATGACAAACTTCCGCCCATCAAAGCCCTCACAAAACAAGACAGGGTGATAATCTAGTAATGAATCTAACATTATAGGGATTGTTAAACTTGATGGTACAACACTATAAGCATGATAATGTTCTGAGTAATGTAAAACAATTAAAATGTCACACTCCAAGCAAACTGCATTGGAGGCATTCAGAAAAATATTATGAATAACACCAAATTTTGGCCCACCATCAGAGTCACAGTCTAATGCAACACAAGAACCTTTAACATACTTTGTACCTTTGTATGTTATATGCTTTGAGTGCAAAACATCTGTGCCATCATCATTATGAAAACCAGTAGGCAAGAGATCAGAATCAAAATATGAAGTGTCATCTGGACCTATGTCAAGAACTGCACTTAATCCCTTACGCATTAGAAGCCTGTGAGCGAGACGAAGCTGTTCTTTCACTGAGAGTGTCCAAGCAATATTTCTTCTAGATGTTGTGCCCTTTGCATCTTGCACAGAAGGTTGATGCTTTGACTCAAACCGATCACAAGCAAAGTTAGGAGGGCATCCAGATAATCTCATAATGGAACGATAATGGACCATGTTGTGGTGTTTCGGTTTTAAAGTATCATTGAAAAGCTCAACATGCAATTTATGATGCTCAGCAATTTTAGAAGCTAGCACAGTAACAACTTCTTCCTGAATCTGGCGGCTTAGTATAATATCAATTATATCACGTAACACTAAATAAAATTGCCACACAGAATCTGAAGTATCAACTAAGTCCCCAACCAATACAGAAAAAGTCCTAACAAAAGTTCTCATTTCACTAGCTGTCATTTTCACTGACTTTGCTTTTAAAGAGGTATCTGCAAACTGAGGTGGTTTGTTTGTAACACTAGCACCATAGTTGAAAACAAGAATACGAAAATTAAGCACATCAACAGAGAAGTATTTTTTGACAAACAAAAGGTGATACAAGATATGTTGCATATCATACACACAACAGCCCTCAAAAATATCATGTATTTGATCAATGCTGGGGTTTTCTGCTGTCTCAAAATAGTCTAAGTCCTTTAAAACAGAATGATCATTAACACCTGTATTGCTGACATTTTTCTTCTGAACAGTCTATGGCATGTTGAACTTTATCTCTTAACAGACTTGGATCCTCAAAACACTGAAAATGCATATCGTGCTTGTACACCTTACAGAAACGACAGGGGAAGTTTGCTGAAAACCCTTCCGTAAATCCTAGCATGATGTGCATGGCAAGATTATCTGCAATAAATAGACCCAAAGTTAAATATACTTGAAAAATTTCTGTTCCCACATTCACCTTAATCCCTGTATGTTGTAATTAATTCAACTCTTTGATAATTTTTTTAAAAACACAACTATTACCATGGTCAACTCTATCTTGAGCTAAAATTAGCATTGCTAGAAAAATGTTTTCTACTGAACCTTGAAATTCAAGTGGTAAACTGGCTACTTTGTAGTAAACAGCTCCAAGCTTTGCAGAGTGGTTTCCTATTTCTTTATCAACCTCATAATCATCATAGAAAACATGCAAGGGGATTACAATTTTTCCCTCAAAGTGCCTAAGTTTTGAGTGCCAGTGAGATCCATGGATGAAATCTGAAATGATACCACTTCGAGCTTTCTCTTGAAGTGAAGCTGTGACAATAGGGTGGTCCAAAAACGGCTTTTGTTAAAATGTCAAAGTGTTTGTTGGTCAAAGTGTGCACGTTAAAATGCGCCACGAAAGAGTGGCAACCAAAGAAATCACGAAAGTCATCAGCACCTGGCTGCGAAACAATCTTTCTAAGAAGAGGAACCCAGCAGAACCCGATGGCTCTGAATCCAACTCAGATTGAACTGTTTTTGTTTTATTTTTATTTTTAGGTATTATTATTACTATTATTATTATTTTATTTTGTTTCTAGTAGTGTGAAACCTACGTATCTAGATTTTCTTTGAACGTGGGATTCCACTGATTATACTGGGTGGCTGATTAACCCAGGTCACTTTTGTACTATGCAACCCGCCCGCACCGCTCTATCTGGGACTGCATACCTCTCAGGCGCCGGGGATCGGCTCCAAGCGCGCGGACGCTCCGCTCCGCCACTGTTGCTGCAGCCAACGCCCCGAAAGGGCCCTCTCGCTAGGGTGGTTCTAAAAACGGCTTTTGTTAAAATGTCAAAGTGCTTGTTGGTCAAAGTGTGCAATTTGGGTAGAAAACCTCTGGAAAAAAATTGCATCGAAATCGGACAACATTTGACCCTGCCGAAGCGTGTTTTAAGTTATTTTTTAAAATTGTACCGCGGATTGCCGACTTACAGGGGTTGTACGGCCCTAAATGGCCGTTTACACGTCCTGTACATGGCAGCCGTCAACTGAATTAATCGGAGATGGGTTGAATGGTGTTTTTGCACATAAGGGTGAGAAAATTATATTGCAAATGACTGTTTTATTGTGATTGAACCCATATTTTACAACATTTTTATTTTACAGCTTGTGTAATATGCAGACAGGTAAGTCTTATTTCATTTTCTTTCCACCATACTAATCAAACATTTTACTATGGGTAAGTCTTATTTCATTTTCTTTCCACCATACTTATCAAACATTTTACTATGTCTCTCAACAACTTGAAGTATATATTGTCGCTGATCCTCATTATTGGTAAATTTATTTCCACACAAATATTTCTTCATTAATGCTACTCCTCTCTCAGCTAAATCATTTACTGGAAGCATGTGCTGAACGACTTCCAGGCCACGGATGTAGTCAGCGTCTCGAGTCCATTCTGAAGGGTCTTTTTCCAAAAATGCCGGAGATATCTTCGCAATAGTGAAGAAAGTTGGTGAGTTTTGAGAGGCAAAGTCTCGCAACTTTAAACTGTTCACCTTCTTGTTGTGAGGGAGCGTAGCACGAGGCAACGTGTCCGGGGTCCCTTCCCTGCTCTTCATGGCTTTCACAATATTTCTCTTTTCCGCGAGAGAGACGCTTTCGTCGAAAAGGGCAAAGCAAACCAATCTCTCAGAAAGGTACCACAGATGATTAGTTAGTTTCTGAAAAGCTGCCTTCAGGTGTGGTTCCTTGTGTTCTGACAGAGACCGCAAAAGTTCTAAGTCTAGAGCAGGTGCCTTCACAGCTACCGGACACTGAAACCATACCTTAACGTAAAACGTTGCCAGAAAAGTGCAAATTTTGAAAAAACTGTCACGTTGCTCGTCCGTCAAATTCAGTTGCCACGAGAACATCAAAATTTTGTACGCGT
This sequence comes from Frankliniella fusca, assembly GCA_029379305.1. Lineage (NCBI taxonomy): Eukaryota > Metazoa > Arthropoda > Insecta > Thysanoptera > Thripidae > Frankliniella > Frankliniella fusca. Next base: position 167,280 of record JAHWGI010001429.1, read on the forward strand.
ATAGCGCTTTCGCCACTTTTCTGGCAACATTTTACGTTAAGGTATGGTTTCAGTGTCCGGTAGCTGTGAAGGCTCCTGCTCTAGACTTAGAACTTTTGCGGTCTCTGTCAGAACGCAAGGAACCACACGTGAAGGCAGCTTTTCAGAAACTAACTAATCATCTGTGGTACCTTTCTGAGAGATTGGTTTGCTTTGCCCTTTTCGACGAAAGCGTCTCTCTCGCGGTAAAGAGAAATATTGTGAAAGCCATGAAGAGCAGGGAAGGGATCCCGGACACGTTGCCTCGTGCTACGCTCCCTCACAACAAGAAGGTGAACAGTTTAAAGTTGCGAGACTTTGCCTCTCAAAACTCACCAACTTTCTTCACCATTGCGAAGATATCTCCGGCATTTTTGGAAAAAGACCCTTCAGAATGGACTCGAGACGCTGACTACATCCGTGGCCTGGAAGTCGTTCAGCACATGCTTCCAGTAAATGATTTAGCTGAGAGAGGAGTAGCATTAATGAAGAAATATTTGTGTGGAAATAAACCTACCAATAATGAGGATCAGCGACAATATATACTTCAAGTTGTTGAGAGACATAGTAAAATGTTTGATACGAGGGGTCGTCAACTGCTTTTAGCCGTGTACGGAGGAATATTGGTATTATCAGTAATATCAGAGTAATATTAGGGTAATATTGTAATATTGTGCGTAATATGGGTAATATTGAGGTAATATTGATGTAATATTGGCAAAAATATGGTAATATTGATGTAATATGAAGGTAATATCGGTAATATTGAAGTAATATCGGGGTTATATCAGTTTCGTGTACGGAGGAATATCAGAGTTGATGACCCCTTGGTTTGATAAGTATGGTGGAAAGAAAATGAAATAAGACTTACCCATAGTAAAATGTTTGATAAGTATGGTGGAAAGAAAATGAAATAAGACTTACCTGTCTGCATATTACACAAGCTGTAAAATAAAAATGTTGTAAAATATGGGTTCAATCACAATAAAACAGTCATTTGCAATATAATTTTCTCACCCTTATGTGCAAAAACACCATTCAACCCATCTCCGATTAATTCAGTTGACGGCTGCCATGTACAGGACGTGTAAACGGCCATTTAGGGCCGTACAACCCCTGTAAGTCGGCAATCCGCGGTACAATTTTAAAAAATAACTTAAAACGCGCTTCGGCAGGGTCGAATGTTGTCCGATTTCGATGCAATTTTTTTCCAGAGGTTTTCTACCCAAATTGCACACTTTGACCAACAAGCACTTTGACATTTTAACAAAAGCCGTTTTTAGAACCACCCTAGCGAGAGGGCCCTTTCGGGGCGTTGGCTGCAGCAACAGTGGCGGAGCGGAGCGTCCGCGCGCTTGGAGCCGATCCCCGGCGCCTGAGAGGTATGCAGTCCCAGATAGAGCGGTGCGGGCGGGTTGCATAGTACAAAAGTGACCTGGGTTAATCAGCCACCCAGTATAATCAGTGGAATCCCACGTTCAAAGAAAATCTAGATACGTAGGTTTCACACTACTAGAAACAAAATAAAATAATAATAATAGTAATAATAATACCTAAAAATAAAAATAAAACAAAAACAGTTCAATCTGAGTTGGATTCAGAGCCATCGGGTTCTGCTGGGTTCCTCTTCTTAGAAAGATTGTTTCGCAGCCAGGTGCTGATGACTTTCGTGATTTCTTTGGTTGCCACTCTTTCGTGGCGCATTTTAACAGCAGCTGCAAAGAAGTTCAAAATCAAGTTTAGAAAACACGGTGCAGCAAAAGATAACCGTTGAATAGTTTTTATCGAGGGATCCACCCTTCCCAACGAGTTTCGCAGTTAGGGTAAAAGTACCAAACATGGATCATTTTTCGGAAAACCACAGTTTTGGGATCGATAAAGGTGTGTTGAGCATAATTTTTTTTCATCGGTGTGTAGTTTGAACCCCCAGGGAAGATATCCTGAGGGAATAAAGTTCCTAGCTCCAATACTTTCGGAGTTATAGGGAATTTCCATGACCTCCAATTTTGATCCATGTTTGGGTGGGGGTACCCAAACATGGATCACCAAGCTAGACTGTTGTCCTTCACATATGTGATACACAACAGTGTTAGGGGAAGGCAACTTTTTTTGTTTTATCCCAAAACAACCCCTTCCCCCTTTTAGGGGTTGTGATCCATGTTTGGACGCTGACCCAAACATGGATCAAAACTTAGGCTTGTTTGGATACGTTTTGCAGGCTCGTCTGTCTACGAAATAAATAGTTTCTCATACCAACGTGTTTCTCTCACTATTCTGCTCACGAAATTACAACTTGCTTCCGCCCATTTGCATCTTCGGGGCTGATATAGGGCCTGGGAAAGTGGCATTTCTTTAACGAGAAATTCGATTCTTTTCTATATATCCTAACTAACCACGTGACATAGACCCTCCGATTCGTGGTAGAAATGTTGCCTGAAACCTGTTCTATAAACTTAAAACATACGCTTTTGAAATTATTGTATTTTCTTGCTCAGTCACGTGATCCTTAAGGCGCTAAGAGTGGAAAGAGATCTGATGTGTGCGCCAGGTTGCCTACCCGGACCTCTCGTAAGGCGCAATGGAAGATGTAAACGCTTGTAAAAAGTTTCCTATTGGAAATTTGTGCTGTTTGTTTGCATCAATCCCTTTATTTTGGTCATATTTTGCCGTGTGCAAAGTGGCATCACGCATGAACGATTTCTAATGACTGATATTGAGGCGCAAACTAAAGAAGTTACTTGAGGACGGTTCGAATTCTATGTTTTTACCCCTACCCGCATTTTCAAAATACTTAAGGTAAAGGATCAAAACCTTCAGAGTCTTAAAAGGCATATCTTAAAGTGTCTTCTCATCGAGTACCAAGTATTTCCTCCGGTTAGTTTTCTTACAAATAGGAAATAAGTAGAGCCATGTATCTTGCCTTGTCTTTTTGCGCGCTTTGACGAGGTCTGTTGTGCAGACTGTTTTTCGGAGAGCTCCAGCGGGCAGAGGAGCGAGCAGACAATAAAATGTCACATACACATATTGTTGCATATGTAGTCGTCTACCTGAGGAACTTTGAAATTTTAATTTCAATCGACCCAATCAGCCGTTAGAGCCCGCCAAACAGAAATGATCCAAGTTTGGTACCTGATCCATGTTTGGTACTTTTACCCTAACGCGTTTTAGCGAGTTCAGCGCGAGTTTTCGCGAGTTGGCCTCAAGTTCTCTTGAGTTCGTCACAAATATATGTGCAACGAGTTTGTGAGTTGGGATCCCCTCATTTTCCATGATAAATGTAAAATTACAAAACGATAACGAAAAGTAGTCTAAAAACAGTTCAATGACCAAGAGATTTTTTTTTTTTAATCAGATATTTGAGTCGTATTTCGATTTATGAAGGATAGCCATAGAGTTGCAAATCTAGGAAATTTTTCCTAGATAATTCCTGTCTACTAGGCAACCTGCAACGCACAGTGGTGTCCGAATGTTGCCTAGTAAGCAGGGTTAGTCTGGGAAAAATTTCCTAGATTTGCATCTCTAGATAGCCAATTGCCGAAAGCAAAAGAAGAGAACTGAAAGCGAAGAAACGTGGCGACCGTGGGGTACAGCTTTCAACCAAAGTATAAATATATAAAAATTTATGGCCTTGTTTCCGTTTTTAATCAACAGGGGAGGGGGGGGGGGGGGCAGTATGAGCAGTAATAAGAATACACACCAATCAACAAGTCACCGGTTTTCCTGGACTTCAAACCAAACTTTTTGTCAGTGCCAATCCAATTCAGGTGCTGTTTCAAAGACTGTGAAATAAGTTGTTTCACTATATCCCTCGTCGTCTCAGCAAAATCCTTGTGGCCGGTGGAGTTGGCAAAATAGTTCACCTAAAGCACATAAAACAACTGGAAAACATTAGAGAAATTTGGAAAGCATATGACTGATGTTCGTGTGTGTTTATACCCCTTCGAACCACTTAGAGCCCTTGGAAAACTTGGACAACAGTGTAATATTGCCTAAGATAGTAGAAAAATAAAATAAAATTCATGGGTAAATTTAAGGTGCCCCACACTGAACAAATCTAGCATGTCCACGTCCGCCCTGTCCGCTGTCCGCCTTTGACCGCCCGGACAAGTGTCCGCTTCAATGGGTTCACCTACAATTGCAAGTCCGGTACTTCGGACAATGGACCGAGCGGATTCGGATACACCTGATTTGTTCAGTATGGGGGCAGGGCAGGGGGCATAGGCTTACAGTGAAGTCAAAGTTGGACTGTTTCGTCAAGAACAGTTCAAAAGTGAAGAACTGTGATTCCCCTGGAATAGGCAGCTTGTCTGGCCACCCTTTCGGCTTAGGGATTGCTTCAATTGAAAGGCCCTGGCTTGCCATTAATTTTTGAAGCATTTCTGAATGTCTTTTTTGTGTTCCCATGATTTGATTAAGTTTTTGTAAAATAAGTTGAGTAGCATCACTTGCACAGTAAAAACCAAGAAAAGTTACTTTCACATTTTTGAGCTTGAGAATAAATTTACGCTAAATTTTGCAAACGTCGATGTAAGAAATAGGTTGTAAATTTACGACAGTTCATTCTGGCTCATTAACGAATAATAGGTTTACCTGAGCCATTTCTATTCTGGCTTGCAGACGCCGGTGGAAGTGTAGAAACAGAATTATCAGTAAAACCTAAAAAAAAAAAAATAAAAAAAATCACCAATATTGAGTGCTGTTTTTTCCCCTTAGAGGCCAACAACAACAGGTAACGTGCAAGAGAACACACTCCCGGTGTATGTTCTTTTTTGTTCGTAGCTATGCAAATCCATGCAAATGTATAAATAACGTAAAAATTTCTTACATAGTTACGCATAAAAAGGCTCACTTTTTACGTAATTACGTAAAATTTTTTGCATAGTTTTTTAAGAAATTTTACGTGAGCTATGCATGTGCATAGATTTACATAGCTACGTTCAAAAAGGTACATAAGCCGGGAGTGTGGTGTGAAAGCGAAGGGGGCTGTAAAGTTAGCGACGCGCCTCTCACGCGTGAGAGTGAGAGCGGTAACTTCACAGCCCCAAGGCAGGGGAAAAATTTGAGCGCTTCATGTATCTTACTTTTTGGAGGCGTCTTGTTGGGGCCATCGGAGTTGCTGCGCTGTGCAGCATTCATGTCGATGGAATCACCTTGATCATTTAGAAAATCAAAGCTAGTCACACTCCCAGTGTCTGAAACCGATTGCTGGTCCAATCCAACCTCACTGCAATGCGAACCAGCCGGACTTCCCTGTTCTGAATTATTCTGATCCTGCTCCTCCCCACCTGTTGAAGCCAGAAAGGAAATTCATTTTGTTATATTTAGTTAAGAAACACAGTTAAGTTTCGCAACGCCCCACCCCAACCCCGGGGCCGGGGTTGGGTGACACTTAAGTGCGTTTCTTAACTGAATATCACATTTGACAGTGGGCTAAAAGGTGCCTCTGCAAACTGCTTATTTTTGAAAATTCTTATTGACTAACAGTTGACTTGTCTGAGAAAACCAAGTCAATACGAACACCAGTTTGCTTAAAAAACCGTATGACTTAGAAACCTTATCACCCTCTCTTATCAGTTGGAGTTGAGAAACCACTTGAGTCGCTGCAGGTTGAATGGGTCGACCCGAAATCCCACGACTAATACCCCCCGATTGTATCGGTGGAGTCACAGAGCGGGGCGTGATTGAGCTTATTGACTTCTTTTCAGATGAGTCCTGTACTTTTCCCGCAGTCAGAGGAATTAACTTAAACGGTCTGTCTGAAACATAACGATCAGTACATCTATGAAGAAAATATGCGTCTATAGTTCTTACTAAAAGACAAATGTTACTGCATCTTCTTACTATTACTAGACAAAGCCATTGTTGCACGTTGAATATCTTGACCTGAAATCAGGCTAATATTTGTACCACCACTTTGTGACGGTGGTAGCGGAACGGAGCGGCCTGTTAGTAGACTTGTCAAATTGTCTTTCGACAAATCCTTCGGATTGCTTGCACTCAGCGGTACTAACTTCAACGCTTTCCCTGGAAGAAACCAAGACCGTTACTTCCCAACAGATTGCTTATAATTCTGTAAATAAATGTGTTTCATGTTATTCGACTACCGATGGAAGAGTTGGGAACAGATAAAGTTACTGTGCGTTGGATTGGCTGACCCGGAACCGCACGAATAATGGAACTTCCACTTTGTTGAAAGATGTTCTGCACTGTAAAAATTTGTTGTAAAAAAAAAACGAGAAAAAAAATTACAGGTTTCGCTGTTAAATCGGTAAACAGGTTTTTCCTGTAGTTTGATGAAATATTTTGTAGGTTAACAAGAAAAATCGCGAAACAACAGATAAAGTTTGTAAAGTTACGGAATTCTTTTGGAATGTTACAGAATATTTTTGTCTTGTTATGGAGTTCTTTTGTAAATGAACACGAATAAAATGTAAATTCACAGTCAGTTCGTTTAACAAAATTCACAGACATTTCCTGTAAATTTACGAAATGGTTTTTTTACAGTGTGAGTTGAACTTGTGGACTTCTGTGTCAGCGAGACCTTCGGTTTTTGCATTGGGAATAACGCCGAAGGTGTTCCTTGCAGAAATCATGGAAACGGTTACTGATAAATTGCTTACAAATATTAGCAGTGTTGCCGGAAAATTAGGCAAAAAGTAGCCCAAACACAGCGGAGCAAAGCGGGCTGCATCTACGCCTGCCTACTAGGCAACACATACGCACAAGAGCGTTTACTTTGCCTAGTAGGCAGGCGCGGATGCAGCCCACTTTACTCCACTGTGTTTGGGCAACTTTTTCCCTACTTTTCTGGCAACGCTGAATAATAGTAAAATAGAAAACTGTTTACCTTCATTGGAGAGTTGAGGGTTTGAAACAGATGGAGCTGGCGGTATGGGAGTTCGCACCCGCCTCTGAACGTTAACTTTCACAGATTGAGATCTTTCTTGAGTTGCAGAGACCCCTTCTGCTGAAAAAAAAAAACAAACAGTAGGTCAACATACAGAGACAAATTTGTTAGATGTTTCAGAGAAGACTCGGTAGTGCTGCTGGCCTGCCTTTTCCGGACACTCGCCGTGCGCCTGTAGACTTCAGCATAGGCTGGCCCGCAGCACTAAAGGTGCCCCCACAATCAACTCATCGGGAGGTGACGGTACGAAATTTTGGGTACCGGGAATTTAATTCCTGCTTCCCCCTGCGCTTGTGCGCTCCGGGTAGGCCACCACCTTCACCTGAGTGCTTGGCGGGTTGGCCTATCCAGTTTGTCGCAGGCGTTCCGCCTCGGTAACGGCCATTGTGGGGGCGCCGTAAAGCGTTTTCTCTTAAACATTCGATTCAAATGTATATATATTTATTGTGTATCTCGACAGCCTCATTACCTAATTTTGATTTTTTTTGTTTGGTGGATTTCTTCGTCAGAGTCTGTAGTCTGATATCTGGCGGGTTTCCCAGGATTTCTCTTGCGGACTGCAGGTAAATCCTGGCCCTCATCGGACTCTATGTTACTAGTTTCTTCAGCCTTCGATAGAAGACTCCTTGCTTTAGCATAGGTATCTGAAATGGAAAAACATAAAACAAAAAATGTCCGTAACCTATTCATACTATAGGTTACGCTGGAACACGCGGTGCGTAACATGCATCGACAGAAATGGGATACATAGTTTGTAACTGCACACAACTCACTGTAAGTTCCTCTTAGGACAATATTTTCTGCAACAAAATTTGGACCGGGGCCCTTTTTGTACAGAGATTCTTTGAACACTGGGGGCCAGAAGCATTTTGTCCCATTCTCAGTAAGCCATGACTCCGGGACCACAGCCGGGGCCAGTTTATTGTCCTGAACAAAATCGACGATGCAAAATTTTCCCTGCAAAGATGCGTGGATAGTGAGTGATAAATCGTGAATTTGATAAAGAAACAAAGACTAAATGAACAGATAGATCAGCAAAACCATAGTAAGTGTGCAGATAGGATACCAAACATCCAACCCCATTATACAGCGCGTCCCACTCCATACAGTACAAAAAGATAGGGTAAATAAAGCTCGCTTAGGGGACTAGTTTTCAGCAAGCGGACTAGTGGGCGCAAACGTCAAAACGACGCGGACAATTTTTAATTTTTTGATGGCCTCGGCGCCTGTGACATAGGCAACTGGAACGCACACTCTTGCTGCAGGTGGCCTGCGCTACGGCGCTGTGGTGCTAGGCGATGGAGTGTCGTCTGCTTTACGCCGATTTATGATCAGAATTCAGTCTGCATGTCTTTGACATAGTGAAAATCGACCCAGTTTTGTTCAAAATGATAGGGGACGCCCTGTCTAAGAACCAGGACTACAATAACTGTCAATCCGTTCACGCTCTTACGAGACAAAGACTATTCACCCATGTTACCGTAGACAAAAACTATACACCCATGTTACCCTTGTCATTCCCGAACTTACCTGATTTATACTGCCAAATGAAGAAGGGGAAAGCAGGCATGAACGTCATGGTGTGGAAGTAGTAAACATTTGTGACTGATTTCATCGACATTGAAAACGGAATAATCTCTTCTTAGATTACGAACAGCAAAAATGTTTAGCACGCTTGAATTCAGTGGGTAGTTGTACAAATCGCTACACTCGGTGAAAACTTTAGCTACTACGTGAACTCCCTCATCAGATTCCACAAAATTGTAGATGAGTCCAATTTGACCATTAGCAAAGGTAACACAATTGTCCGGCTGCGCTATTGACAAACAATAGTTTCCATCTTCGTATTTTTTAAATTGGCGCACAGCACCACGCACATCACCCAATGGACCATTATCGTGTGTCATAATGAAATGTCTTGATGGCTTTGTTCTTCTCAAGCAATTTAACCTTTTCCTCTCCTGAATTCTTTTGCAGATTTGTTGCAGGGGACGGGGAGGAGCTTTTACAAGATTTTTTAAGTGACGTAGCTCGTTTTCAAAAGGGTATGCGCTAAATGAGCTCAGAGTTCCGTGCAAGCGGGCTTCCGACACAATGTGTAACAAACTGTGGACATTATAAGACACAAAAGTTTCACCAAAAACCTGAGGGCAGTAAGCAACAAAATTTTCCAAATATTCCTGAGCAAAATCGGCATAGTTTTGCAGCAGCCGTTCATTGTTTAAAATGAAAATAGAGACATGTAAGAGCAGAAAACACCTATACACATTCTCGCTCAAAACTCTTCCTAACAGCACAGGTCCAACGTACAGCAAAAACTGACGACATTCATCAGCTTTCCATCTCCAAAATAATTTTAAAGATCGAAGTTTTCGGCCGAAATCGGAGGGGATAAAGTTGTGCACCAGGAGAAGAAGATCATTTAGAAGCGCCTTCTGGGCTGGTCCCATCCGAGCTTCAAGGTTTCCTCTTCCCATAGTAAATTCCATAAATCTGCGCATGACTCCCAAATCTATTAGGTGCATCGGTTCAATGGGAAATTTGGAAACCATTTCAATAGGAATGTCGAGCAATGGTGAAATTCCATTATGATGCTGCATATCTCGCTGATCCCTAAAGGATTGATCGGTGCGTAGTCTCCCAGCAACTGTTGAGAAAACACATACATGGTCGACAGTATATCCCTCTTGCTCGCATTTGTCACATCCGTTATGAGACGTGGAACCGTAGACGCAGCGTAGATATGCTCTCGCAGCAGCATCACAAACGAAGTATTTTATTGAGAAGGGCAGTCTTCGATTTCTTATGACGACCCCATTTCGGATATAGTCCCGAACGTCATTCATGAAGTCATCGAGAAAATCTCGTAGAGGTTCTGGCTTTCCAGTACCGTAAAAAATGCCAATCACGTCAGGTGTTTTAATCTCAGCCTTGGCACATTTTGCTAACAACGGCCAGCATTCAGTCCCCGTGCTTCCAAATATTGGAAAGCCATCACAACCTATTTCGACTTCAATGGAGTCAAGTCTGGCAGCATCGATCGACCGAAACAGATTGCCAAATCCAAAATGTACATACTGCCCATTATTTAAGTCTTTAACCGTGACTTTACGTTTAGGGGTGTGGCGCAACGCCTCTGCTGTTTTAGGCAGCTGTGGGTGATCTTCCCGAAGTATATCGAGCAGCGCTGTTGTCGCTTCTAAAGTAATCCCATAGAAACAGCTCCATTTCGCTAAACGAGTAGTGAAAGGATCATTTTCCACATTTACATCCTCATAAGCATCATCACTGTCTCCACTTTCATGGCCTTCATGTGCCTCGTATTCCATATCGCTACTGCCACCACTGTTGTCACTGTCGTCATTATCATCCTGTCTGAAGCCACCCTCTTCATTGTCATTATTGGCATTGTCATTCTCACTATCCCTATTTCCGTGAAAATCGCCGTCATCATTATCAGCGCTATCATTTCCACTGTCCAAATTACTGTCACTACCGCTATTATTGTCAGCTGTTTCATTTCCCGGATCGAGAACGGGATCGCCTTCTAAAACAGGTGCATGGACGACCTGCTCCACAGGCGGCTGAATTGCAGCCCCGACACCTCTTGCTTCTTCCCTTGCTAGGAGATAAGCCCTCCTCCTGATGTATGCCGCAGGAATGTTTCGCACCGCCATCACTGCAAAAAACGTCTATTTCAATTCACTAAATTTCTCGTGATTCCTCATTTACAACCGCTCTTTTGAATATGCGGACGATTAATTTGAGACCGTTTGACTTCCCTCATTAGCCGATCATGGTGACGGTGATAATAACAGAAATGGTAGACGTGAGGATGCAAGGCCCAACAATGACACTGGTGCAAGTGGATCAAGACACGTTAGTTATACTGACTACAATCTACAATGGCGTTTGTGCGGATGTGAGAGAGATGGAAACATGATGGCCAAAGGGTACAGCAGACAGTGATAACACTAATAAATGTGTACCGGGTGTTTCAGCAATCATACGACAGCTAAATGGGTTGCCTACCGCCCCCGGCGGCGCTGCTCCCGCACCAAACGCGCCATGGGGCTGCTGCAGCGCTCGGCGACGCCGGCGGCCGGGCGGGTGAGGGGAGATGGTGGAAGAGTGGGGTGTGGGACTGTTGGCGTTGGCTGCCCATGGCTGCCTCACAAGTTGGAAGGAGACGCGTGGAAGGGGAATGACATGGAGTGGGGGGGGGGGGATGAGCGTAGCGTAGCGTAGCGAGCGAACGACAACACGTAGGTGCACTGTAAAATTCTTACGAAGAAAATTCTTCGCAGCGTTGCGAAGAATTTGGCTGCTTCGTAAGGCTTCGCAATACGAAGTATTTTCTTCGCAAGCCCCGCCTTGCGATGAAATTTCTTCGCACACTACGAAGAAAATGCTTCGCAATACAAAGCAGCCAAATTCTTCGCAGCTTACGAACGATTTTTTTCGTAATGCGAAGCATTTCTTCGCAAGGTTTTTACAGTGTGTAAGAGGTGGCATTCACTCTTCTTAGAATTTGTGAGCCGGCTACTACGTCTATTACGCTGTATTACGCTCCGAAAATTTACAGACTTCGCAAAAGTGGGCAAAAACAGCCTAAAACGACTCAAAAATGAGTAAAATACGGAGAATTTTGGCCAATACGCTCGAATAACGCTTCTGTTACACACATTATTACGCCTTTAATACGGATAGAGTGACCCTATTAATACGCGAGTGCATGCCCCATCGTCTGTGAATTGTTGTTAGCATGGCTGAGCCTCATGTCTTCGACCACAGTAAGGGGACAGGCACTGTACAAAAAAAAAAAAAAAAAAAAAACTCGTAGGGGTGATGAAAAACTTTTCCACGACAGATTTGTTGTACTTTTACGGATCACGTTTGTAATTTATAAAGACGTAAATGTTGAAATTGGCTATTACTTAAAAGTCGTAAGATTCTAATTTTTCGTTAATTTTACAGTTAGCACTCATAGTTTCACGAATGCATGTCATAAATTTACAACACTAAAATTTCAAATTCACCAGTCACAAGATTACGACACTTCTCGTAAATTTACATTTCTCGTAAATTTACGATATTCCCCGTAAAATGACATTTCTCGTAAATTTACGACATTGCTCGGAACATTATTGAAATTTTCGTATTCTTGCGGAGGTAAGCCTACGATAAATTTCGTACTTTTCTGAAAAGTGTCATAACTACTAACGAACAAATTTCGTAAATGGTTTCTATATGTTCGATACGTAATCGTATGACTTCTTTTGCTGCATTACGGAAAATGTTGTATTCTTACAACAAAAATAAATCAGAAACAGAATTTTACAACATTTTTGTACTAAATTTACTTCTTATAATTTGTCACTTTACAAATCAACATCGTTCTCATCATTTATATAATTTGTCGTAAATTTAAGAGTATTTTTTCCGCAGTGGGTACTCGCGGACTCGTGGTGGAAGGTGTGGACTCCCGAGGGTAGCCGCGGTTTCGTGAGGGTAGCCGCCGACCCGCAGGGGTAGCTGTGGAGCCGCGAGGGTAGCCGCGGCGTCATGAGGGTATGGTTGCGGACCCGCTAGGATATTCGCGAAGGACGCCGAGTAGCGGTACAGCGGGCTACTGCCACATCCCATACCCGCCCGACCGGCGGCGTCACCGAGCGCTGCAGCATGCTGCAGCCACCTCGCGCGGGAGCAGCCTGGCCGGGGGCGGTAAGCAACCCATTCAACTGTCGTATCATTGCTGGCTGCAAAAACACCCGGTAAATGTAGAACCGTTCAATTTTTATAATAATTTACGATTTCTGCAAAAAGCGAAATATAGCAGTTGAAGTCCTTTTTCTGATTGTTGTGTCATTTTTTCGTGTCTGATTCTTGTTGGTTTTAAATTTTTTATTTTTGATCGTGATTGTCGATAAAAGTTTTCAATGATTTTTGAGAAAAATCAAACCGACGCCATAGTTCGAGCCACACCGAGACGATTTCGGAGAAGTGCTGGGCGGTGCAAGTATGGGAGAACAGCAAATTGGTCAGTTTTATTCAGTTCTTTTTCAGCTTTTCTGGGTAAAGGGGTGACCCGGGCCTCAGCTACACCGGAAGAGGAACAAAAATCGTCGCAGTGGAATAAGTGGTGGTGGTGTTCGGTTCATACCGCCGCGGAGCTTCCTATCTCCCAGTAATGGCCCCAGCCACAACCGCCGAGACGATTTTTGTTCTTCTTCCGGTCTAGCTTATTACGCCCGAAGTACTCCATTTGGGGGATTCAGTAAACTTCTTCGTTCTTGTCGAGCCTCACAACTTTGTTTTGATGACTTTTCTCTGGCAAAATCGGGTTCTCGAGATAGGGCTTCGCGTAGGGCTGTGCGGTTAATGAAATTGTAACCGAATAACCGGTTAATGAAATAACCGGTTAATATTTAGGTTAACCGGTTAGTCAAAAATAACCGGTTATTGACGCAATGGTTCAATAACCGGTTAATTTCGTCTAACCGGTTATTCGAATTTTACACAATAACCGATATTATTTTTCTAATGGAAAAAAATGCGGCTATGGTGTTTTGGGACGCGACAACGCAATGAACAGTCTATATTGGTTCAAAATGATTACTTTTTAATTTAACATAAAAAAATTGCCAGTGATGAAGTTCTATCTATGGTTTCGGGACGAGTGAGCAATTCATCCCAAAATAAATCAGCCACTCTGCATGCTCTACATGGTGTAGCTGGAGTCGAAGCTCGAGATGGAGTCGGGGCGCGTCGGGTCGGAGTGCCATGCGAAAGCGCTCGCAAGTCAAAGAATAACTACCAATTATAACCTGTTATTAACCGGTTACAAGGAATAACCGATTAATCGGTTTTCCGGTTAATCGGTTACGAAAATTTCAAATATCGATTAACCGGTTAGTGGATTAACCGAAATCCAAAATCGGTTAACCGGTTAACCGCACAGCCCTACCCCACCCCTCCCACCTCCCACGAAGACCGACCTTCAGTGGAACCCAAATACTAGGTTAGAAGAAAATCAGAACACCTCTACTTTTACTCGGAAGGTATAACATTATGATCCATTAGAGCGATTATCTTGCACAATCCCGGACGAACTCTACTCCGAACCAAGCTAAACTTTACAAAGAAATTACTACGGACTACGTATCCCACATAACCTGTTACCCAAACATCAACCAAGTTAGTTTCACGAGCTAATGAACGAACTAACAACAGAGATAACCCAAAAGGTTTCCCCGATTAAATGAAAGAACTGCTGATAGTTAGCCTAACTTACAGGATATGAGGACATAGTTCTAACTCTAAATAACCACTGCAAACTTCTCTCCTGTCACTTTGACAAACATGTAATAAAGATGGACGTGGTGTGGGCTGTTGGTACCTTGTTCTGTTTCACGTTTACATTCACATTCAAAGTTGTATGAAAAATGCGCTTTTAGCGCGCATTTTTAAATGCGGGTTTTCGCAGCTCTTTTCAAATGCGCATCAGCACCACATTGGAAATGCACCAACCGAGCCAATGCTCTAAAAACGCGTTTCCAATGCGCATTGGCGCTACTGGGGTTCCAGCACTTTGTTGTGGTTGGCGTTTTCTGTTTTCTTTCTGCTGAGCTCGGGCCGGAGTATGAACTCACAAATGAATGTAAAGCCTGAAGTACCTTGACTATTACAACTCTTAGCGCCATGCTCAGTGTGATTAAATCACTAAAATAAGCCGCGCAGTCTGAATGTTGTTCGTTTCTCTCGGTGCGTGTAGCAGCGACGCAGAATAATTTCTCGAGGTGAGGAAACATAACCTGCGGCTGCTATGGTTAGGCTACATTTATCAGTTTGATATTTTTATTGGTTTGCTTGCGACCGTCGCCATCATTTGCGCTTTGCTGTAGCAATTTTCCCCCGATTCCCCCAAGGGAAGGGAATCATGCACAGCCAACTGACTTTTGGGTTAAAATTTAAACATTGAATCCGTCTAAGTTCAAAATCCACATTAAAGTGGCTGTTTTCTCAAGTTCACTATCTTTGCACCGACTCTGACCTTCTTGTTTAAAAGCTTTCAATAAATTTGTGCTTGTTGAGGTCCACTATTGATCTTGCATTGACTGCATGTTTCAGGTATGAATGCCCCAGTGATCCCACGTCACGTGCTCGCAGGACGGTCCCCACTGCAGCAGCCCCCCGCCTCCCTGAGTGAGTGAGTGAGGCTAGCGTAGCACCACCGTGCTGATCCGTTGTTGCAAACCATAATCAGTGGCAGATGAGAAAGCGCACCTCGCTTGCATCGCGGGTCGCCCCGCCCCGCCCCGCCCCACCCCACCCTTACAGAAAGCAAAAGTACTCTGTTGGTCCCCGAGAAGTCTCTTTCAGTCCTCTAAGAGGGCGCGTGGAGTGCGTTCCCCCTAAGACTGGTGCGTTTTTTAGCCGCATGAGGCGAGGGACATGTCCTCCTCGCGGTCCCCTCGCTAAGACCAGTGCGCCAAGAGGACTCGTGATGGGCGGACTAGGGTCCGTTTGAGGACCGAGCCGAGAGGACTAATGCTCCCTAGGTACTTGTTAAACACGGACTAGGGTTCACCAGAGAACCTCAACGGACGGACTAGTCTCGTCTGAGGGCTCTTCGGATGGGTACTAGGGCCCGCATACATTTTTCCCCGAGGCCAAGGGTTCGAGAAGTGCTTGTTCACGGTACTTGGCCGCGAAGAGTACGCGTCCAGTACGTTGACCAATCAGAGCAGAGCAGCCCACAGCACAGGGACTAGCTCACACACAGGCCGTAGCTTGGCATTGCGATCGCGACTCTCACGCGTTCATGTGATTCGGTGGTCTCATGGTCAGCGAGTCCGCATCAGCATCCGAAGGTCCGAGGTTCGATCCCCGCTCAAGTAAGTACGTATATCCAATTAAAATGGCGTCAATAACTGTAGTGTTCGTTCTCCAGCACTGAGAACTACGCAACAAGCGCAAATGAAAATAGTAGGTTCCTTTCCCCCGAATTTAACGAAACAACGCCATCACCACACGCCACGCCAAAGTTTTTTATCCCATTGAAACTTTAGTCAAACCCAAACTGTCAAAAAATATCCACGTCGCACTATTGCGTGGTTACGACACAATTCGACATTTAAGTTCATTTACAGCAGCGGCAAAGCGTCGCAGTGGGCAAGCTCCAACTGTAGTAACAGCTCCCGGCGCGCCACACGAAGCTGGAGGCACGAGGCCTAGTCCGCTAGAAGTACGGCTGCAAGGGCTAAATTGTACTTCAGCGCGCCCTAGTCCCCTCGCCGCGGATGAGGACAGACCTCTCCGGAGTGCGTTTTTTGGTCACTTTTAGCCCTGTTAGCGGCCAGTCCTCCCAGTCGAAGCGCACTATTAGTGCATTAGTCCAAGAGGACTGTGAGCGTACTTCTCGCGCCCTAAACGAGACTTTTCGGGGACCAAAAGCGTACTTCTCGTTTCTGTAAGGGGATGATTGAGATGGCACCTTTACCTCTACCAAAATTACCTCTACCATATTTTAATACTATTTTTATTATCTGATGGACGGACAAAAATTACCTCTACCAGAATAATAAAAATAATGAATAAAAATAATGAATAAAAATAATGAATAAAAATAATGAATAAAAATAATGAATAGAAATAATGAATAGAAATAATGAATAGAAATAATGAATAAAAATAATGAATAGAAATAATGAATAGAAATAATGAATAGAAATAGTCAATAAAAATAATCAATGCCAATGTCTTAAACAACGGTTCTCGCGGCGGCGTTTCAACCTTTCTCGCCTAACCACCTGTTAAGTACAAGTCAGTGCTAGGACAGTTCGCGACAATCAAGTCGGTAAAACAACACACGGAGACCATAGATTAGGCAGCTAAAGATGACGACTTCTCCAGCCCCAAGTCGTCCTTGCTGATTGGGCCCGGGGAAGGGAGGCAGCAGGAGCAGCGACACCTAGCGGCGATGAACGGCACCTCGACCCCGCGCTGCGACGCGCCGCTGCCGCCAGGGGCAATGTCGGCCAGCCTGCAATACTGATATGTAATGGTGCTGCCTACGCGCAAGGCGCCTCGCCACGGCCAACTAAGGCAAGGGTGAGCGTACCGAGCGAGTTCCTGCGAGGCCGGCGAAGGCAACACAAGGAGTCAAACAAACTGTAACGTACCCGTCACAGCCCTACGCTCAGCCACTGCAGGGCGATTCCGCGGTCGTTCACACTCGTGGGGAAATCACGAGCAGATGTGACCCACTTCCCCTTCAACCAACGCCACGTCCACAGTCTATCTGACTCGAACTCAATGGCCGAGTACCAGTTCCCCAGTCGCTTGCTTACAAACAAATCTGATTGTACCCAATAACAATAATATTGTTACCTTACCTTCGCACAGAATTGTTTTTTATCAAGAAACGTCTGGACTGTGTTATTAAGTGTTTAATAAGCGTCAAGGCGTCCTGTCATCGAGACAGGACATGCATGCTTGGCACTGACTGCGTATTCGTATTACTCTAGAAACTCAAGTGTGTGCATGGCACGCTTGGAGTGTGCCCGACAAGCTCTATTCGTCTTAGTGCATGCCTGGCTGACATGCTTTTATTTAGAGAATGCCTTGCAAGCACACTCCATTTTAGTGGTTGACTCCAAAATAAGCGTGTCATGCACACCCTTGAGTTTCTAGAGTATGTGGTGTTACTGAACAGCATCGTCAAAGCAGTGTGTTTAGCCGATAAGCCGTCATAGAATTCCAGCTGTAGTGCGGAGACGTCTGTCCTTTTCGTAGGGTGGAAGACTTCGTCTCTTGTAGTGTAAATACTGATAAAGTGTTTTGTTGTTTTATTTTGTTGCATGTGAGTGCTGTAAGAATGCCGTCTGATCTGAGGAGGAGTGCGAACAGTGCACTTCGCTTGCCAATATGACCTGCTGCTCCTTCCTGCGCTAATCTGCATTTCTGCCTGCTTAGCCCAGTCAAAAGCCCACAAAGTAATATACTTTCTAGAAGATTTTTTTTCTTTTTTCTTTCTTTTTTTTTTTTGCACGCTTTGTTTGAAATAAAGGCTTGCTTTTAAATCTAGTGTACAACTCAAATGTCTCATTATTCCCTTAATCCCCAGCTCTTGGAACCGAATGCATAACGTCTTGGAGGCGATCAGGTAAGGTACCCGGGCACCGGGCACAGCGTAACTACAACTACAGAGTAGCTCGTGGATCACCCCCAGGGGTGCGGGCCCTCGTGGCCTGTCATCTCGCGGGCCACTCGCGTAGCTCGTCGCAGGCGAATGTGAATAAATTTTTACGGCCGTTCTAGTTACGGAGGTGTAGGGTCAACGTCAACGTTTTGCGATGAATGAGAATGAGAATTGTCGTTTGCAGTCGCCTCATCGATGCGTCAATGGGACTGTGCTATATTGCACAGGTCAATGCATCTATATGCACTTTAAGGTCTGTGGGATAAGAGCGGGAGTGAGAGGTAGCCAACATCCGACCGCTTCGCTGCAAGACCATGTAGTCGCGCTGCGGGAACCGGCGGCCGTACGGTCGGTACCGAGGGGGCCTCAACTCTTGAAATCATGTGCACACAATCGCTGATATCTTCGAAATCATTGTCAAAAAATGTGGATCTGTTGTTGGAAAAAATTGATCTGAGTGCGTGTTTTGGGCTCATAAAGCTCAAAATACGCTTGAATTTACTTTACGAATTATTTCTTTCAATTCTAAGAGATGTAATCATGTGAAACCATGTGAAATCTTGAAATCATGTGTACAGAGATTTTGGGTGAGTTGAGGCCCCCTCGGTCGGTATATGGGTGGGAAGCTACTTTTAAGGATGAAACACTCGGATGAATATAAATAATCAATATAAATAATCAATATAAATAATCAATATAAATAATCAATAAAAATAATCAATAAAAATAATCAATAAAAATAATCAATAAAAATAATCAATAAAAATAATCAATAAAAATAATCAATAAAAATAATCAATAAAAATAATCAATAAAAATAATCAATAAAAATAATCAATAAAAATAATCAATAAAAATAATCAATATAAATAATCAAAATAAATAATCAATGTAGATAATTTTACACAGTCCCCAAAACTGCCTCTACCTGAAGGCCTTCCTTTCTTGTTGTTATATGGCACTGGGTCACAGGAGCGCTTGGAAGAAGAAGAGGAAGAAGAAGAAGAAGAAGAAAAATGTCAACGCACTGATCGGCTGATCGCGCCCGGAATGAGTTCGTCTTACTCAGGGTAGGACACCCCTTAGTACAAGAATGCACTGCAGGCAAGATGTCAAAGACATAAGGCGCAGTCATTCATGTCCACTCTCTATGCGTCTTCCTCCCAATGTTTGCAGCAACGAGCACGAACACTCCCCCAACACCTCCCTTCACCCGCCCTGCTGACGGCGGCGTTGTAGAGCGCTGCATAGCCGCGGCTGCAGCCGACTGGCGCGCCTGGCGCGTCTGGCGCGGGGAGCAGTAGCGCCGGGGGTGGTAGGCAACCCATTCGAATGTCGTGTATTTGCTGAACACCCGCTACAGAGCCGAGCCAGGGCGAGGCGGGGTGGGGGTGGGGGAGGCCCTTCAGACCTCGCGAACTGGCTACGCACCCCCGCGCGTCTCCCGCGGGCCCGCGAGCCTCCCCCGCGAGATCGCGAGCGTCCTTCGCGGGCCCGCGAGCCTCCCCTGCGAGATCGCGAGCGTCCTTCGCAGGCCCGCGAGCCTCCCCCGCGAGATTGCGAGCCTTTCTCCGCGGACAACACTAGCAGCCGACGTGTCTTACTCGCACACATGGCAAAAGTGTGATGGAGCGACCCCCACCCCGCCTCGCCCTGGCTCGGCTCTGAGCCGCGCTACTCCCTGTCACGGCTCCCTCCATCAGCCGGGTGGTGGAGGGGGGGAGAGGGGGGTCCCTCTCCACAGCCGCTGCCGCCGGCTCGGCTCCATTCCCAGCGCCTATTAGCGTATGCAACCCAACTGCCGTTCATGTCTTAGCTTGGACACCCGGTACGCCCGTCGCCAGGACCTCGCCGTCGTCGTCGGGGACGTGCGCCTGTCACCGAGACCTCGAGCTCTGTCCTCGCCGCCGCCCGCAGGTGGGAGACGACGTTCTGGCGCGCTGGATGCGTGACAGGAAGTCGGCATCCTGGTCGCCACCCCCGCGATTTTGGAGTGACAATGACAGACCTGTACGCCGAGGATGAGGGAGGGAAGGCCGTCATCGTGGAGGTCAGCCCGTGCTCCCGCGGCTCCTATCCACTTGTAGTGCACGAGTATCTGTGTGTCTCTGGTCTTTCGGCTTCCATTCCAAGGATGTAGGGCAACAATTGCAGAGGACTATAAATCGCAGACTTGTGTGTTAAGTCGCTGCCTGTACGGTAGGCAAACCCTTTCGACATGCAAGAAGCCCCTGGCGCTCGAGGGGTAGGCAACCCATCGCTCATGCTTAGGTTATCAGGTTTACAAGCCTCAGCATTCCCTGCTGCCATCCGACGCGAGCTTGAGGCTACCCTTACAGGACAGGTAAGGGTGTGTCTGTTTCTCAGGATTGCAGGAAATGCCAGAGGTGAATACTTTGTGACATTTATGGGAACAAGAACTAAAAAAGTACAGAGCTATAATGAAATTAGTTGGCTTTGTGGTTGTGAAAAATGTGGTAGCGCTGAGGTAGGGTTGAGTTTTTAATGATTAAAAGTGTCTGCGATTTGGGATCTTACTTTAATAATATTTAAAAAATGACATGTGAGTTAAATCAAAGAGTATTGTAATAGGTGGAGATTCAAACTTAAGGTAACCATAAGTCTGCTTGCTCATCATTGTAATTGAGGGGTAAGGCCAAACTTCTAGACAGAGTAGCCAAATGACATGCAAGAACAAAGTAATAATATAAACTACAAATATTGATGATCTTTACAAAATAGAATCCACCATAGTAAATTAAAAAGCAGTTCGCTTCGTTCTTGAATGGCAAATTGTTTCTTCAGCGAAATCGATACTGATACTGAACTAGTCATCTTAAAGGAAAAACCAACTGAAATAAACAAAATCAACTTAATTTCAATATGTCTACATAATTATTAATCAACAAAATGTTGAAACTCACCCGCATTACTTTGAAGGCCAAAAAAAGTAAATATCCTATTGGGAGGAGAACTGCAATTTGGATTGAACTTTGCCGCAGCAACCTCGAAGCATTTGCTGTGGCATGGAAGAGTACTTGCTGCTGCTGAAGGTTAGCCTCTTCAATCATTGACTCTGGAAAACAGAACAAGTTATGGCAGTAAATATGAACTCATAAGTTAGAGACCTAAGAGTGACAGTAAGTTTTAGCACCGGGGCTAAGACAATAATAAAAAATACAGCAGGCTTAAATGATAGATGAAAAGAGCACAAGGCAGAGTACGACAAACTCACACAACAGACTCATTTTAAAATACAATTGCAATGATTTTAGATCAGAAAAAGTAGCAAATTGTCACTCAATAACAAGGAAAGATTCAAATCACAGAATAACACCAAAAACCAACCAGTTCCAACACAAGAACGTTTTGCAGATAAAAACAAAGAGTAAGTCGGTTCAAAAATCAAGTGCACAAACAACTCAATCAATCACATAAGGCACACAGTTCCAACAAAGATAAAAAAAAAAAAAAAAGCAACAATTTTCTTTCAGAGAAAGTCATAGAACAGCTCATGCACACAAAAACACAGCAAGAATCAGAACAAGGGGTATAAACAAAACACAAAATTAAGGAGACAGAAACAAGTGAAAATAAAGCAAACATAGCAAGACCGGTAAAACTTCAATGTTCAAGTAAAGGTCAATCAAAAAGCACACACATAAAAAGCATGAAAAAACAAAACAATAGAAATAATAATAATCATAATAAAAAACAAGGATACATGAAAACCAGAATTTGCAACACTTTCACACATAATACACGTCAAGATTCATACAGCAAAAACATAACGGCAAGCAGTTCAAAGAGCAATGTATTCGCAAAGAAAAGGCAGACACAAACAACAACAAAAGAGATCAAGACCGCTAAAAATTCAGATTCAATTAAACATCAATCAAAAGCATACACAAATAGCACACACAGAGACAATCTATGTTCGGAATAGGCAGCACAGTGAGACACACAAATAAGGCAATAACCAAACATCTTTTTTTAAACAGCTAATACTTTAGAAACCAACATGATATGCAGAGAGAAAATCATCAATGATGGAGACTTAGGGTCACGTTGCCAGGTAAGATTAACGAGAAAATAGTTCAGGTCGCAAACAAGAAAGACTCGGCAATCATTTTTAAGACAGTGACAGAACAGAACAAAGTGATACCCTGACATATAGGCACCATAACACATATGTAAAAGAACGATATCCAAATTCTCTGAGTCTGACAATTAACCAAGAGACCAAAGAGAATGCTCCTCCCACTATAACACCTTGTAAATGGCAGTCCCCAAAAGTGAAGATTCTTCAAGCGAGGGTAAGAAATGTACTTATCTTTCTGGCATTGGCAGGTGGAACGGTAACCAGCATCGGTGCCGAGACAATGAACAGTAACATCGGCTTGCCTGTAAACAACACCGCTTTAAAAGCATTTATAATAAATAAAGTAAAAATTAACAGCGCTTTATTCTCACCTCTTCAAGTAATGAAATGAAGTCCATGGGACCATAGTTTTGAGAATTTCATACACAGGAAGATCTCTCAACCTCATATGATATCACCTGTAACAAATGATACACTACTGTAACATTTATTTCTCTTTTTCAAAAGAAAAGTTTTTCAGGGTCGTCCAAAGCAGAAAAGGAAGTAGAATGACATTATTGTAGCAACAGAAACAACGAAATGATAATGCTACGCAGAAGTACACACACGAACGAAGGCGGACATAACCTCTTCCGACAGAGCACATAAAAAATGTGAATAAATTAATAAATAAACGGAATCTCCAGTGAAAGCTACGTTTAAAGACAGGCACGCAAATCTTCGCCAATACTTTCTGACAAGACAATAACCCATGGTTACCCACATTCCAGATTCTAGACCGTTCCAGAGGACCACAGCTCACCTTGTAAGTTGCAAGTGAGTTCTTTTCACCACACACACAGACTTTGCTGCTATAGAAAAGATTCATCCACACAAATTTTGGTGTAAGTTAATTATCCCTGCTTTCGAAAGAAAATATAAAACCAGTCGTCAAAGATGTGGCTACTTTCAGACGAGGGATGCTGACAGAACACGGAAAGGAAATAGCGGAGGGCGGCGATTGACAACATTGTTCACAACCTCCTTTCCCCAAACCTTTCCCAGTCGCTGTTCACTTTCAAATTTCGTTTCACTCAAGTCAATGAAATGCCCGGAAGAACATTTCTCTGTTTCTGCACCAAATTATTGAAAGTCACTTAGAAACTGTCCTCTTAAAACTGTAGCTTGTTTTTCTGTTTATGGTTGGTAGCAGACAAAAATGGTATTCCACAAAAGAAGGAGGGCTGCTTGAATCATTAACCCCTTGAGCAAATGTGATTTCTCTGTACTGCTAATTTCACTGAACCAAATAATCCACATTGGAAGTAAGCAGCAGCATGCATGACCAGCACACTGTTCAGCAGAATGGAGAGGGAAGAAGTGAAAAATACACTCAGTGTACTTGAAGATGTATTAGACAATTATGACAGGATTTCTAGTAAAAATTTGTATACAACAGGAGGCACAATGATCATACATACTTCACACAAAGTGAGCTCTTATTCGTCAGAATCACTGCCAATAACACACACAGTAGAAAATGAGATACACTAAAGTGAACACAAAATAGTAAAAAAAAACAAAAAAACTTTACATTATAAAGTACACAATAAAAAGTGAGATATCAAAGCAACAAAAACAATCTCCTTCTTTTTTTT
>JAHWGI010000966.1:0-106003 GCA_029379305.1 Frankliniella fusca
GGCCGTCGGAAGTGGGGTGCAGGGGGGGCGCGGCGCCCCCCCCAGAATAATCTGGGGGGGGCGAAGCCCCCCCCAGAATTTTAGACAGGGAACGCAACGCGGCGTCGCGTCGGGGGCAGGCCTCAGCCTCAGGCCTAAGGCGCGTGTGAGAGATCATTTAGTGCGTTGAGGCGCATCAAAACGTGGTTGCGGTGAACCATGTCACAGAAACGTCTTACACAAAAAACATGCTCTGAAACTGTCAAGGAAGCCTGTTTTGAAAGAATTTGTTTCTAAAACAAGCGAACGACGAAG
This sequence comes from Frankliniella fusca, assembly GCA_029379305.1. Taxonomy (NCBI): domain Eukaryota; kingdom Metazoa; phylum Arthropoda; class Insecta; order Thysanoptera; family Thripidae; genus Frankliniella; species Frankliniella fusca. Next base: position 295 of record JAHWGI010000966.1, read on the forward strand.
GGTTTTTGGATGGGTTAATTACTTAACTGATACACTTTTGTGAGAACTATACTATAAACACTCTCATTTCGTTACGGATGCGCTACCTCCATAGTACGGAGAATTTTGTGCAAGCGTAATATGGATCTCAAATCATCTGTAATATGGATAAAATCATCCGTAATATGGATTAATTAATCCATATTACAAACTTTGCTTGATCCGTAAGTTACGGTGAATTTGGTCCATACTCTATGGATGAAGGCATGTTTGTAATATGGATGAAATTATCCATATTACAAATGATTTTGTCCGTATTACAGATGATTTCAGATCCATATTACGCTTGCACAAAATTCTCAGTATTATGGAGAAAGCACATCCGTAAGGAAATGAGAGTGAAAGTATAAAAGTATCTCTAAATTATGTAATTTGATATATGTGCCAAAAAGTGCCCCAAAATTTTTTTTTACTAATAAAAAATTGAATGTTTGAACATCGAGAAAAAAATCTCCCTCTCCAAGCCTGAGTTTCGCCCCCCCCCAGCCAAAACCACTTCCGACGGCCCTGCATGAGCCATAGCATTCAGGCCGAATGCTTTCAGCAGATTGCAAAATTGAGGTGAGATAATTTATATTCTCAAGGTCTTGATAATACGACGCGTCCGTGCAACAATAGCCTATCTGTTTCGCTGCCTATCCCGTATGGAACAGATAAGCTTAATTCTACATTTTTTCCGTCTTATCGCGAAGACGTGAATAAGACCGAATGAAGACGAATCGGCTGGCCGTTTCGTCCATTTTTCGTCTTTTGGCGTCTGGCGTTTGTCTTATTTCGACCCAAATATAAGACCAGAGGGAGACCTATCAAAGACGACCGAGATCGCGCCGGCACCCAGCCTGCTTCGTCTTGACGGCGATTTTGTGTCGTCTTCACCCCGAGACGATTGTAAGACCACCCGACGGCGATTGAAAAATTGGGAAAAGAGGGGAGCGGGCCGCCTGGCCTGGTCCCGAACAGCCGACCTGCCGGTCACGAAGCCAGCTCGATGCGCGCTTGGCCAGAGCGCTCACCTGCTGGCCAGCCTAAGGTCGGCCGTTTCCTCAGCCCTTCTCCCCTGCAAACTCCTATGCTGCCCGTGCTGTGAAAAGATCGACCTTAGGCTGGCCTCAGTATAGCGGTGCGGTGAACAGAACTGATAACGCGCGCTCGCCCGTTGATTGGCTGAGCTGAGCCAAGCTGCTGCTGGTCCAGCCAGTCCCAGTTGATCGGAAGCTAGTACGAGCAGACGGCTCAGAGATCACATGGCGTGGCTGGACCGGCTGGACTCTGGTCGCCGCTCGCTCCGCCACCGGCAGGTGAGCGCTCTGGCCAAGCGCGCATCGAGCTGGCTTCGTGACCGGCAGGTCGGCTGTTCGGGACCAGGCCAGGCGGCCCGCTCCCCTCTTTTCCCATTTTTGTGAGCGAAGCTCACTCTCCTGAGCAAGGGGTTGTATGTCGTTTGCGGCGCTAATCCCCCAGGTCAGAAAAGTCGAGTTGCGATTGCGGCGCGCCCGGGAGTCATGCATCGTTTGCGGCGCGCGAAGGGGAAAAACCGAGGGAAGAAAGAGAAATCTCTCTCCAGGCTGCGTTCGGGCGTACGTGTCGATTGCGGCGCTGGAGGAGGGAAGAGGCTGCTGACTTGCACCGAGCCACCTCTGGCGAGGCGAGGGGGGAGGCAGGGGCATCTCTCTGAGAGGGGAGGAGCAATACTCCAACATAGAAGTGAAGGATACGAAACTGGTACCAGTTTATTTATTTATTTATTTATTTATTTATTTATTTATTTATTTATTTGTTTATTTATTTTTATTTTTTTGTTACGTCTAGTTACGTCTCGCGTAACAGGCTTCGCGATGGTCACTGGAGTAATAGACCTCGCAATCGCTTAGCTAATTATAATTTTTTTTGCAGGTTCATCACTTAATGTATCACTCAATTTATTGTTTTGAGAATAAGTAAATAAAGTGTATCCTTATTACTGCACTCTAAAATACTAGGGACAATTTTTGTTCCTAATTGAGCACGAATCCGTGCATACGCAACGTGTGTACGATTTTGTGCCTAATAACGTAGTGAAACTGCACAAAAGTGCACTTTTACTTCTTTACTTTGGAAAGAAATCGTACACACGTTGCGTATGCACGGATTCGTACTCAATTAGGAACAAAACTGTCCCTAGTATTTTAGTGTGTATTATACTTATTCAGTGAGAGACGCCCCTCCCCTTCGGTGCCCATAGCGAGCGGCCGCCTGCTGCCCCCCTCACCTCCAGCGCCGCAATCGACACATCCACACTGTCAGAAAAAACCACGGCTTTTGGTACGGAAAAAGTCTGGTAGACAATTTGCCTGGAGTGACCGTATAAGAAGCGTACCAAGTACGGATTGGGTACAGGATATCGTTCCAATATTAGTACAGCAAAACCGTACCAGTTACCGTAGAATTTTAGAGAAATTCTTTACGACCCAGAAAATGGGGGCCTCGATAGTCCCTACGGTAATTAATACAGGTTTACCGCAGTAAGTCCTGTACCAAACGCCTCCAACTGATTGTACGGACTAAATGTTATTTCCATACTAAATAACATTTAGTCACTAAGAAATTAAAAAATAAGAAAGCAGATGTATCGAGATGTATCTTACTTCAATATATTTATTGAGACTCATCCCAGAAGCCTATTCCTTCAGTAGTTCTGTAAAAGACTGAAGATATTGTGCCAGGAAGACTCACTGCGATGATAGAAACATATCCACTGTCCACGAGACGATTCACCATCAGAATTAATGTTCAGCCAACACAGCAAATCAGAAAAAATAGCATATCAGTAGTAAGGTAGGTACAATGTCTCGTCCGCCATCTTGGAGGACAATGTCCCCTCACCGCCATTTTGACTAAAGACCCCCCTTAGGGGTGGCTAACCCAACCTAAGTTTTTTGGAAGGGTGCCGAAAGGGTGGCTAACCCAACCCAATTTTTTTTTGGAAGGGTGCCGAAGGGGTGGCTAACCCAACCTAAGTTTTTTGGAAGGGTGCCGAAGGGGTGGCTAACCCAACCCAATTTTTTTTGGAAGGGTGCCGAAGTGGTGGCTAACCCAACCTAAGTTTTTTGGAAGGGTGCCAGAGGGGGTGGCTAACCCAACCTAAGTTTTTTTGGAAGGGTGCCGAAGGGGTGGCTAACCCAACCTAAGTTTTTTTGGAAGGGTGCCAAAGGGGTGGCTAACCTAAGGGCCTAAGTCACGTCCGCCATCTTGAAGGTACAATGTCACCCGACAGAGGTTGGCTAACCCAACCTAAGTTGAAGGGAGGGTGACCACCTAGGGGGTAGTGTGTAACCTAAGAGGCCCTCGGTACACTGATTGTTCAAAGATGTCAGGATGGCCGAGTGGTCTAAGGCATCAGACTTAAGATCTGTGTATCGCGGGTTCGAATCCCGCTCCTGACATTTTTTTCACCAATTCCATGCGCGGCCCAGGAGGCTTGGTGATGCGCTCGTTAGAATTTTTAACGGCCTATACGAAACCGACATGTAAATTATTTGTGACATCTGCACTTGGGCTGAGCCTGAGTGAACTCATACCATAGTCCCATGCGCTTTGCATTGAGTTCAGCGCAGTTGTGTGTGGGAAAAACACTGTGTTCACTGCCATGGAATGAGACGAAGAGCTTAGGAAGTGTCTTGAGTCGTGGACATCCGTCCCGCTCAATGTTATACACAAGTACGCCAGGAGGAGCGTACCCAAGGAGGAGTCTCAACTTCTCTACTCCTTTTACATAGATACGATTATAGTCTCTAAGCAGTTCCTGGATTATGTCACCGAGATGCTCATAGGGAACAGTGCCACTGTTCCATTTCAGACCGTGGATGTGTCTGGTAATGTAACTGTTGCGTTTACGCTGCTCAGGTGACAAAATGGTCTCAGCGTACGGTGGCTTAAATATTGTCGTGCCACGGCTGCCATCGAACTGTGAGCTGTACAAGCTGAACTCTTTGATCACATATTCATCCTTAGCGCCTCTCAGCATCTGCATATCACAAAATGCGTACGCCATGGTCACTAGAAGTGAACTCCATGAAGCGAGACACAAGAATGACACGACCCGACTCACCGCTCTGCATTTATAGTTGCGCAGCGCCACCCGTCGCACCCTCTATCGGTCACTTTTAAAAGTTTTTTTTTGTAATTATTTTAATTGTTTTTGAAACGTAATTTTTTTTTGTTAACTTTTTTTTTTACTTAGAAATTATTTTTGGATATTTTTTTTTCTAACTGAAATATTTTTTGTTAACTTTTTAAATTTTTTTTGCAAACTTTTTTTATTTTTAATTTTTTTGTAAACTTTTTTCATCTTTTAAATTTTTTTTATTTTTTTCTTTTTTATCTTTTTCTTTCACAACATGTTTGTGTTTTTCTTTTGTCAATAACACATGCGCGTTTTTTTCCAAACATACGTTTGAAAAGGGTGCGCACTATCTCATCATTTTTAAATGGATTAGAAGTGAAGAGTTTATATACAAAGGAGTGGAGAGTGTATCCATGCGCTCTGTGAATCAAATAGAGCAGACAATATTCTCCACATACTTTAGAGTCAATAGCTTGTAGACTTGTATGATTGTAAATCCATTTTTTACAGAGTCTCTTAAGAAAATTTCGGTGGTGAGAGACGATGGGGGGCATGCCATAGGAGTCCCAGTATTCACCCACGCCGTGCTTATCAATGAAGAAAGCCACCCAGTGCTTCCCCGGTTTTGAAATGGGGTCTGTATTGCATATGAGCAGAGCGGGACACTTGTGCAGTCTCCGGGGGAGGGTATCTGCAGCAAACACGCCCTCAAACAATGGGGCGACGTGTCTGTCGCGCCGCATGAGTGTATCTAGTGTGAGGCCGTCCATCATACACTGTAGTCAACGATAACGTTCCTATCCTTATCGATTTCAATAAGATTCTGAAATTCGGCGTACACAACGCAATTTATAGGTTGTGCGAGAGGAGCTGCAAATCGAAGATCGAGACGCATTGTGCCTTGTCTCTGCAGGTTCCAGTGAGGCTCACTGGCCGACAGATCAGGGGAGAGATCGAACACAAACAGGGTGTTCCCTTTTGGGTAATCACTCCAACTAATGCCGTTCCCCTCGTCCTTCCAGTGTATACCCGTGCCACTAAAGAGAGTGTTGTAACACTCCATGTACAGATCTTTAGAAAAGTCTGGGGTCAGGGGGTGTGATGGGACAGCTTGACCATCGACATGTAGTTGTAGGTAGTTCAGATTAAAGTGTTGAAAGTTATAAGGGTTACGGGCGTAATCTCCATTGTAGGCGTGATTATCCACAAAACCTATGATGACACGCTGTGGCAACTGATTCATGAATAGATTGTCAATGGTTTTTGAGTGCATGCCCTGGGCAATCGTAACTGTTTTTATGTCCACTCTGTTTACAGGATATTTTGCAGGTGATTTTTCGAGGGCTTGAGCATGAGCAAGTAGAACGGAGGGAGAAATGTTCACTCGTCGTACATAGAGTTTGACATCCAGAAGTTTAATTTTTTCAGTGCCTTTCGTACTCATGAGGGCAAATGCATCTCGCGATCGTGTCAGTTTTACACGCAGAGTGCAATTATTGAGTAGGAGCCGATCCGTATTGCAAATATCGAGATGGAGTGGACCCATCATTTCAAATTCGCGACTCAGCTTGGTGCGTGCACGGCGCCACGCGAGCCCCAGGTTCTGGTTGCTATCCAAGGAGTCATGGTGCCCGGCCGTGTCCTCATGCCACATGCGCTGCTGGAGATGTGTATCTTTTGCAGCCTTATCATAATTAAGAAACGCCTCAATGTAAGCTCGCCATGGGTAAGTCATACTCGACTGAGAAATAACTGTACCGTTAATACTAGCATCAATTTGGCAAAATTGCGCGTGCAGACCGTAATTCACTAGTGTGGCGTCACTGTTGTCAGCCGCTGCAATATCTGAACCATCGGCATTCACTATTTTTTGTTTAATGTAGAGGAGCATGTGCGCGGGATCGAGATAGGCATATCCCACCCCAGGTGCCTCTAGCTCTATGGTGGTCGCCGAATCAAAATTAGCCAAGGGACTCAACACAATCCATTGGCAACTATCTTCCCCAAGCTGTGTGGCATTGGAGAGCCAAAGACTTAGCTCTGTGGGGAGAGCTTCAACAGAGGCACTATGCATGAAAGCCATTACGTAAAATAGTCGGGAGTAGAGCTCCTTCTACTTCGAGCTTTAGCTGTGGAATGACGTTTAGGCGCAAGCCTCTTCCTTTTTATAGATCTACCGGTCCCGCTCATGGCTGATGCCGCCTTGCGTTTTAGATTCTGAACTGCCTCCCCCGCGTGTCGCTTGGCGCTGTCTGCAAAAGGGTCACCACTGGCTACATCGGCAAGGACGTGGGCGCCGGCCCGGGCCGCTTCCCTCCCCACAGCGGTCGCTCCGCTCTTGAGAAGGGGAAGGACCGTCCGGAACAGCCCGCCGAGCCATGAACCAATGCCGTGCCCTTTCTGGTAGCTCGAACCCGCATAATATTGCCCGCCGCCTGCCTGTCGCAGGTAGTACTCCGTAATATGATCTTGACGCGTCATGCTACTTGTTTAAAATGTACTAACAAGGTTGACGTTCCAAAGTCGAATGGTACATTGCGTCCTGCATGGTCTTTTATATAGATTTCCAGGGTGTCAAATGATTTCGTCCGAAGATCGAAATAAATCGGATGATCAAAGTGCACGACGGTCATGGAGCCGTACTGTGCCTTTGTGTCCACGGAAACCGTGCGGAGTAGAGGGGCACGAGTATGGCCAATGATTTGTTCTTCCAGTACATCCATGTAAACAAACATTTGTGAGGGAACTCCCAAACTTATATCCACAGGTTTTACGCCCAAAATTTCTGTATTACCGGGGTACGGACCGGCGTGAGCGAGCCCCAGTTGAAGGGCAAGGCGAGGAGAGAAATGAACTTTCGTGTTGTCATGTGCAGTAAGTGGCATGAACTTACAACGCTGGTCGGGGAGTAGTGTGAAATACTGTATCTCATAACTTTCTTTCAGGATTTTCAGAGCGTCTCCTATGCCTGTGACAAAGTTGTCTGTTGAACTAAATGAGCCAGGGCGTACGGAAACTGTATCAACAAATGTATCCGACATTATTGTGATTTCGTTTTCTCCCTCTAGGACCTGTGCTATCGTATTGGGGTAATGCAGCTCAATGAGGGCGGCCTGCCAGTGGCCATGGAGTTCCATGCGCTGAGCCAATTCTGTCTTAAAATGACAGGTTGTATTGTCAGGATAAACTTTTGGACTGGCGTTACTTGGGAGAAACGCGTAAAAATCCATTTCTAGACAAGATTTTTATCAAAGATCCAAGAGCGGCTCTTTTTAGGATAACCTCTCCAGTGGACGAGATGTTGTCGTTTGCCCTTTGTTCCTTTAGACCGCACTATATATGCGATTTTGAACGCGTCGGGCTTGGTGACCTTCTGAAGCTCCATCTCATAAAACGTGCCCTCAATTGGATCCTTATCGAGATCTTCCAGCCGGTACACCGGCACCGCATGAGGAATGACCTGAACGATTTTAAATATCTCCTCGCTCCAGTTCCAGGTGTACCCTTTTTCGAAGACTTGTTTTTCTCTACTGATTCGGACATAATCACCCACATTAAACTTTGTTTTCTTACTTGTGTGTTTTATACCGTGGTACAGGTTATTATAGACTTCCAGTACCCTATCGGGTGTCACGTCTACAGGACGCATTTTAATAGAGCGGTGGTAGGTGTGGTTATATGCATCCACAATATCATCAAGCAGTCCATCTACATATCTGTATTGTTCAGTATGAGTGAATCTTTTAAATAATTTTGATTTAATGGTACGCTGCCATCTCTCCACAATCGAACATTTAATGTCAGGATTATGGGTGTGAATATAGGTTATGTCGTTCTCTTTCAAAAATTTCTGAAATGTTTTGTTAATGTATTCTTTTCCTTTGTCTGAAAACAGGCGCGTAGGTCGCCGATCTGTTGTTTTGAAAATAGTTTGAAACCCCTTAATGATAGAAGGACCAGACTTATCTTTGATGGGGACAGCCCAAGCAAATTTTGAGAAAACATCTATGACACACAAAATATAGCTAAAGCCATCATTATCTTTTTTCAAAGACTGAAAATCAGTCAAATCCGTCTGCCAGCTCTCGTCAATATTATCCGCATAAGTCACATTACGAGGAAAACGGCGTCTCGCGGGTTTGTGAAGGGTGTAAGCGTCCTCACCCTCTAGATAATGCGTTATTTTCTCTTTCTTTTCTCCCGTAGCATCCCAGAGTTTCCACGCGGTGCCGTAAGACGCAGGGTAAGCGGGCTCGTGATACACGTCCCCAAGATTGCCAGGCATGTTTGGGTTTAGTAACACGACTTTTAGTCACGCGAATGGCGCGTTTTGGCTTAATGATCGGGACCACAGTTCCCCCACCACCTTGGTTTCGCGCTTGAATAATAGCGACTCTACGTTTCTCGTTAGGAATAAGTTCCAACGGAATGTTGAGTGTAGACAGTGTTTTAATGAAGTTTGAAACACCTACAGGCTCAAAGTTTTTGCGTGAACGAGTGAGATCCGAAATTAAATCAATGATATTAGAGTTTGCTACTGGTGTACCGCTAAGTGATACGAGTCCTGAGGAGTCCCACGTGACACGTGAACCGGAAGTACTCAAATAATCGTAAATTCTCAGAGCAGCCTCTTTATATGTCTTTGGCATAGCGGCAGCGAGCTGATGACGAACCACATTTTCTGCTTCACCCGTAAATTCATTAACTGATATTTGGACTGGTTTCTTACTCTCGTTTTTAAAGTGCAAGTAACGCTGTAGGGTCTCATTGTACAGTTTCCATTTAAGAGAATCATCAGCGTATTTTTTACGCATAATGAGTTCCATTTCATTGTCAAGGGCACTTAGCTGTGTCTCAGAGGCGGGTGGGGTGGGATCATTTAGTTTAGCCACACTTTCATGTGGCACGAGAATCATTTTCTTAACGTGATTCATTGTAGAAGGGAAGGAAGCACAGAAGCTATCGTGCTTAGCAGCAGAGGAAGAAATGCGCCTCCTGTCTGTACAAGTGTCTTCTTCTTTACTTGCCACCCCTCGCCTCGCTATGCGAGCCTCCTAATTTTATCACGGTGTCGTTTGAGTTTGTTTTTGTGACTGTCACTGAGTGGAATATTACCACGCAGCAAATTGTCACAAATTTCGCAGATAGCGTATACAAGAGCTCTGTCGGAGTTCTCAAGAATAGCCTTACGAAGTTTAGGCTTAGCTGACTGAAGAACCTGCAGCACAGCTTTGTGCGTGTTTGCGGCAGGAGCCATTGTCATCAAATGATTCAGAGTGCAGTCATCATCTCCCTTTTATACTTTGCGCGTGGAATGTAAACCACCGTGGACTCACCAGGGAAAATGAGCGTGCGTATGCGCATGTGATCCACCTGATTGGGCTTAAAGTCAAACAAAATGTACGTGTACCCTGCACGTGTGGCGTCCTCATAGGCCTCGAGAAGTGCGCGGAAATGTTGAGGATCGACTTGCATACAAAATGTGCGTATCTGAGATAAGTCTCGTGTCGATTTAAAGAGCACGATGTAGTGTGTGTTTAAACTTATTTGTCGTAGCCCGTCCGGAAACAAACACTGACTTAAGAAAAAAATACTGAGGTTTCTGTGATGTGAACCCTTAATGAAAAATTTAAGGATTTCTTTATGGTGGGTTTTTATCTCATCCATAAAATCGTCCATGACAATAAGTTTAGGACCCTGGTCACATGGGTGGTCTTCCAGCAGTGGAAGTTCTTGCCTAAAATCTACCATATGTTTGCTTCTCAGGTCCTCGTAGAGAGGTTGCCACTCTGAATAATAGAAAATAATGTGTTCGAATGGAGTATTGAACATTTCATCTCTATTTTCAATAAGACGTTTCATGTAGTATGTTTTCCCACTACCTGTGCCACCTACCACAAGGGCAGTGCATGGATGTTGGAACCTGAGATCCATTGTGGAGACTAATGTTCAAGTGTGTGGGCCTGTCTCTTTTATAGTTTTGTGCTATGGGGCCTAACCAGCATCTCCCCGGCGGCCGGTGGGGCCAGCATGCCTCTCCCCTGCGCTCGTATTATTGACACTTACTAAGTTTGCAAAAGGTCTAATGCCTCGAGCACTTCTTGATCTTCGATGGCTTCCCCTCCCCAAGGGTTGAACCCATGTGGCACTGTGGTTTCATTGTCGACACGACGACGTTTTGTGTTTTTAGCTCGCCATGTTTTAGAGGTGTTCCTTGTCACGATTCGCCATTTTGGAAGGCGGACAATTTGATGGGGTACAGGAATGAGTTTTTTTTCCACACCTTTTAGCACCATAGCCTTCAAATTATCAAATGTAACCAATTCATGGCATGATTTTGTAATACTTATGCCACGTACTTTAATAGAAACCCTGGAATTTTTTGTGTCACCTCCCACAGCAACTCTAAAACTGTAATTTTTTGGCCCCCCAGCGACAAATTCTGTAATAAATGAATTGGGTCCATAATCTTCAGCTATTTGATCACTGAGATCACCCAAATGTGTACCTAGGGGTAGTTCTGGTTCCCCTGGTCTACTGATGTAACTGACACTGTCAGTATCACAGTACAGGGCCCTCGTCTGCACAATGTCAAGGTATTCGTACAGTTTCATGCGTCCGTGACAAGTTGTGAATGCAGCGTGCAACAAGGAAGAAGTGGGAAGTGAGCTCTCGCTGTCTTTGATAGGTGTGTAGGCTACTTGTAGACAGTTTTCTCCTAAAGGCAATAAACTTTGTACCTCTACCGCAGGGTCTGTGACTAGCCTCATGAGCTCGGCATAGTCATACACAAAAGTCGTCTTAGGTCTCAAGGTGCGCTCACCAAATTTTCCCCAGAAAGCATTATTCATTAATTTGCTGAGAACTCTTAGAGCACTATTTTTCTCTACCTTATCAGGATCAATCCGAATACCGTCGTGTTTGAGTACATCAGCTATGTACGCCTCCCGTTTCTCATCTGTGTCACAGTCTTCAGGCCAACCACTGGCTTGAATTTTTAAAGCCATGAAACACCTGACGTATGCAGAGAGAAGTCCATCTGTACCTGAATCAGGATCATAGCGCATAGTCCCTGGGTATTGATATATTTCATGTGTAGTGAGAAGGGTGTAGGATTTCTTAAGAATGGCATAACGAATTTCTGGTGCACACCAAGTTCCTGTCAATATTCGTTGCTTGGGGTCAAAGTGGTTGCAGAGATGTGGACTTTCTTCCTCTGCACAAGTTCTGCACAATGGAAACATCAGTTTTCCTCCACATTTATATGGGAGGACAGGAACACTGAGATCCTGAGGAGGAAGCACCGTGGCTTTAATAACACCATTCCACTGCTCAGCGGGAGGCATGTCTGGTGAGACAACTCAGACAGTAATTTAATCTCTTCAACAATAAGTTGCACAGTGGATGTTGGTAGGCAAAACTCACCCTCCAGTCTCAAATAAAATTTGGCAAGCTCAGATTTAATTAAGTGGTAGGGGTAAGGGTCAAAATCTGTAGCATTACCTGCTGTACAATCAAATTGAGTGTCTTCAGTATTATCAGTGTTTCCATTATCCTCATCATGACAATCTTCGTCAGAGGAAAATCCACACTCTGATACTGCAACTGTACACGGTTCAAAAAAATCCGCAACACCAGCATGGCATCTTGACATGTGCTTCTGAAATTTTCTTTTATCACTGAACAAAGATTGACAATTGGTGAGAACACATTGAATATTAACTCCGTTCTCTAAGTGAGAGTACATATGGTCCATGTATTCTTTTCTTGTTGTCCTGCACACTTCACATTTCACAGCTTGAATACGTTGGACTTGAGGGCGAAGTCTTGCACTTCGATGAAATCGACTGATATGGCTTTCCAATGAAGCTAATTTCAAAGAACGGTCACAAAAAGGACATGGTATGTTGAAGTTTTTCCTAAGACTGTGTATTATTGAGTGACTTGCATATTGTGAAATAGAGCTGAATGATAATTCACAATACTTGCAACTGTAAGAGGGTGGGCCAGGATTGAGCTCAATGCCGGCTATGACGAGAAGCAAAATAAGAGTGGCCACAGGTACAAGTCTAAAGGAAAGGCCACAAAACCCATGTTGATCAGTCTTAGGTGTGGAACCACTATGGGAAAACAAGCCTATTCGGAATCTGTACAGTGCAAGATCTATCCCCATTATCTGAAACACATAAAAAAGAAATTACAAGAACTTACAAGTAGTTTACATAATATTTAAATAATTTAGGCATAAAATTAAGGATAAAGTTTAACACATACCAAACAAGACCAAATTCTATGAATTCACAAGAAGATTGATGTTGTGAACATCTAGTCAAGCACCAACAGTTTTCCCAAATTCTGTGAAAAAGAAAACTCAAATTTAATCAACAAGCATAGAACAATATATTATTGGCAGGACAAGAAGAAAATGATACCACATTTCAAGAAGACAAAACAAAAGAAACTTACCAATTCACATAAATGATAGTTTGATGGGATAATTCCACTGACGAAAAACTGTTTCACGACAAACAAAAACTGTTCTTCTTTTCTGCTGCAAGCAAACAAAAGAATAACTTAGAATCAGAGAAATGGTTTTTAGCAAATCACTCAAGGCAAAGCCAAACAAACACTAGAGCATTTCACACACAAGAAAGACTATATTACATTTAGAGGTTATGTAAGAAGAAATTAGCTTGCCTAATTCCAAATGATGCAACTCTGATAGGACAAGGCCACTGGCAGAAAACACAACTTGACAGCCAACCAAAACCCGTTCAAGTAGCTGTAAGCAAACCAAAGGATAATTTAGTATCGAGAGAACACCTTTCAGAAAATCACTCATATGCCTTAGCCAAACTTTCGAGTAAGACACATACAAGAAAACCAAGACAATACCAGCTATCATCGATATAATTAACAAGGGATTAGGAAAGAAAACCACCAGTTAGGTTTTAAATTGAACGCTAATATAAGATTAATAGAAAATGAATAAAAGTTGCTGCGAGATGCTAAGCAACAAGTGAGCCGGCATCGCTCGAGCTGCAGGAAAAGAAATAAACAAGCAGGAGCTAAACAACACCCGTTTGTGTACTTATTGTTAAAATTGTGCAAGTGTCACGAAGATTAAAAACCCCAAAGAGACCGGCCGCGACGATAAAACCGAACTAAATCAGAATGAAAATGAACTATCTATACACCAACACCACACGTGAGGAAACGGGGGAGGTGGGGGGCAGGGAGCGTCGCCATGTACACCAGCTGTTGAAACACGATCAATTTTGTTTAATTGAAATTTCAAAACAAATTAGACAAAAACGAATCTACATTCAGTCAAAAGGACAAGTTTTATGAGATAAAAGATAAAAGATACGTAAATTAAAACTAAAAATCTTCGAAAGATGAAGTAAAGTTTGTAAAGTCGTGTTGGTACACTATAGCCACTAGTTGGAGCTTGAATTCAAAAGACACGGACGAGAAGCCAACCGCTTGTTCCAAATTCGTCCCAATTTGACTAACTGTAACGATTGCGAACACAAGAAAATATGAGTTCCCACAGTAATAAAAGGATGAGACTCACGTCTGTAAGTATATTATCAATAAGGACTTTGTTTAACAAAACAATACTATAGGAAACTTTAATGAGCTTGTGACATAATATTTATTGATTATTATGACGGTCGTATGTCAACAGCTGGAAGATGAGGTTGCAGAAAAAGTTAGGGTTGTCATCCAAGGTGCTGGCTCTCAAGAAATGGTGAACAAGATCGTCCAGCACTTGCTCTCTCCTCAAGTGGGTGTAACAAGTTTGGAGGACCTGCAGTACCTGACACAGGACATGCTGCCGGCAACAATTGTGGCGCCCATCAAAGCAGTGCAGTTGCTCAAGCTCTTCAAGCAGCCCGCAAACACAAACAGCAGCAACAGCAGCAACAGTACTGAAGAAGGTATGTAGGACACAAGCTTTAAAGTCACAACCAAAGTAATATCAAAAGTATTTACACTGCACTTTAAAGGTATATTAGTAAAGACTGTGTTTTTCCCTCAGGTTCATCGACAGGGTCTAACCAGGATCTCGCTCCACCTCGCCAACCCCCTGTAAACAATGCGAGCGTAAGAGTTACAGGCTTTAGCTTTTCAATTCCATGGAATACCCTTCCAAAAAAGGAGATGGATAATCTTGACCTGAGTGAGATGAAGAGAGAAAGGGCGAATCAAAAGGACATTGATGTGATTAAGTTGGAAATAGTAAAGAAACTGGTGAGCTCATACAGCAGCTATAAAGAGGATCACCCAGGTCAAAAAAAACATCCAGGGGCAAGAGTTTATGACAAAATTACTGATCAAGTATGACAGCACAGATAAAAATTTTAAATATTGAATTTATATTTTAACTAATTAAGGTATTAGTAATTTAAACATTTTTATTTTACAGTGTTTTGTGAAATATAAATATGCCCTCACAGATGTTGTAAATGGCAGGCAAGTTGGAGATGGAAAAGCCAGCTTAAGGAGAGCGATTCTAGTTTGCACCGAAAACATGATGTGGCAGAAAAGTAAGGAACCAAGAGCTTCCTCGTCTAAAGCTGTGCAACAGCGAGGACATGTTGGCGTTCTCCCCGAACAGTACCTACCTGTTATAGTGCTGAATGAAAGAAGAGGTTTGGAGGAGACACGTTCTGAACTTCAGTCTATATATGAAGAGGACAGCGACTTCTGGGACTGGGAGACCATCGAAATCAAGCAGATGGATTCTTACAGCCTGCAAAGGGAAGATATTATGGCTGCTTTACACAAAATAACTCAGCAGCAAGACCAAAAAGAACAGAATGCCGATGATGAGATGGTTGATGAACCAGATGAAAAGGCAGTGTCTGAACTGCGGCAGCAATGGCCTTTCCTTTTTACAGTTAGTGGCATAAAGTGGCACTATGACAAACTAACAGGCAGAACACAGCTGAGAGACTTTCTAAATGAGTTCATTGACAATCATCTGGAAAAATTGTTGCTCTTTCTGATGAGTTGTTGTAAAGAAAGGAAAATTAATGCCACCAACAGCGCTATCAATGCCCAGCTGGAGAAGAGGGTAAGAGACTGGACCCCAGACAAAAAAGTTTTGAAAGCCTTTTACATGCTGGCCAATTATTTCTCTGAAAAAATTGACATTCTTCTGCACAAAGTAGAGGTAATAGCAATAACCTTGCATCCGTAAATTAAAACTGTTGAGAAGTAAGTTAATTTAATGTGGTATGTCTCTTCCAGCAAACTACACAACCACAAGAAATACTCACCGAGGGTCTGAGAGACTTGTGCCTCATTGCTCATGGTACTAAATGTTTCAGGTTTCCTTAAAGTAACTTAAGAAAACCCTTCTATTATAGAGCATTAATTTATTTCCCACTTTACAGCCAAACATCCATTTGATGCACAGTCATTTTACATTGTAGTAGATGAGTTGATAATAATGGAGGCCTACAGTTTCACAGAGGCACTTACCTCTTTGGTGCATGTCGCATTTGTCCTTGATCTGGAGTATCCAAAAATGCCTCTTGTCTTTGAGTTTGTAGAGAGGTAAGTTCTGCCATACTTGACAAACTTACAATCTTCATAAATCATGATTAATTTACTTGAAAAATTGTGTATCATATCCAGATACATTTATGGATTGGGTATCCCGGACACTAAGATTAAAAGCAAGGGAAAACAAGTTGTAGTGCTCACACCAAAAGTTAGAGATATGATCAACGCATTTAAAGAATTTGAAGAAGAAATTGGAAACACAAATGAACTTTTTGAGTAAAACAACAAATGATTGAATTTCCCTTCAAGTAAAAAACTATCAGGTTTAAGTCAATCAATTTCAATGAAGTTATTCAGTTTAAGTTATTATCAATGAATTTCAATGAATTTATCGTAAGTCATATGATCAATCAATTTCTATAAACAAGAGAGGGACTCTCTTGCTATAAAGTTAATGAGGTTATTAAGTTTAAGTTATGATCAATGAATTTCAATGAATTTATCATAAGTCATATGATCAGTCAATTTCTAATAAGTTAATGTCATTTATTTTTATAATCTGTCCACAGTTGTACTGTTATCTATACACTATGTTTTAGTTATTTTAGTGACAGTTTTGTCATTTTATCTGGAGTCTTACCTATGTTGAATACAAATCTTTTGTTTTGTTTATGAAACGCTCTTTATGTTCATTGTTATCATGGTTCAAGACAAATATTCTCTTGAATACTGTTCATTATCTTTGGCTGAATAAATATTTTGGACCATGATTCGAATTTAATATAGGGTTCTCATCACAACCTCTGTAAAAACAAGCAAGAGAAGAGTTGGTTAGAGTGGACAATACAAAATAAGCAACAAGTAAATGTTCACCAATCACACGGACAAAGATGTCCCAAACAAGAATACTGTTAAATGATAAAAGGACAAGAAAATATGATAAACTAGATATTTTAAATCCACTGGAAACCATGGAAACGACAGTGTCAGGTTCTATCAACAATTATTAATGTAGGTTAAACACACGAGAGTTATCACTTACATGAAATGGTTTTACATCTTCTGGTGCTAGTGGTTCAAAACACTGAACAATAATACAATCATTCTCTTATTCTGAATATAAAACATCAGGTAGAAAGTTTATCGGTCGTCCCTATTACAACTTTTGGTTTTTGTGAATTCTAAAGAAACTCTAAGAAAGAAAGTGCAAAACACGGTCTCAGGGCAGATTTCGTCTGCACAGTCCTGTTTCGTTAAAACTTTGATATGTTGGGAAGGTGTCACTACGAGTGCAGAGCGCACCCGCAAACTCCGGTCGAACTCGGTCGCTAGACAAACGTGAATGTCGTCTGCTCCACTGCTCGTGCTTGTTGTGGTTTCTCATACTTCAGTGCTTGCCTAGTTGCCTAGTCGCGAACATTCATTTGTTTTACATTTGGTTAGTGGTAGTAATTTTTTTTAAAAATGGCTACTTTAACCTTACTGTTGTGTTTTGTGGACTTTTATGTACGATTTGGTCGTAAATTTCGCAACGCCATAGGGAGTTTCACTGCGCGGTGACCGGTGACCTTTCTACGTGCTATCGTTCGACCAGGAATGTCGCCTCTTCCCTCTGTGTGTGTAAAGGCAACCGATATTTACAACACTACTCTAGGACAATGGTCTCAAGAGAAAGGATATTTTTGTGGATTAGCTTTGAGCTGCCAAGCTACCTGCCTCCCTGACAGCATCAAATTCCACTCCCATCAGATAACAGGTACACTTATTCAACCATAGGTTAATCAACATTTTGCCACAGGTTATTGAAATAACTCAAAATAAGTATCTCACATCTGGTGTTGTCTGGGCAAGGGCATTGTGTTAGTTTAGTTTCACCAAAACAAAAAATAATTAAAAATAAGGTAATCTTTAAGCAGTAAAACAGTTATTTAACATGAAGCAAAATATATTGGTGTTCTGAGGTCTCTAGATAGTGATTCTAAGTGCATTTGTCAGTAAAAACATAATAATAGGTATGCAAAAATTAGTAATAACTTACTATCACATTGTGGAGCAATAAGGGTCTCCTGACTGAATGTCATGAATCGGCATTGCTCTAAAGCAGCAATGCTTGGACATCGCTTAATAATGAGTGACATGCATCGCTCCAGTTTAATTGTGGTAATCCTTTCTCTTTTTAAATTACCTGAAATTGGATACGGTTTTGGCACGGTAATGTACCATCTTAATGAAATGATAGTTTGAACCGTGGTCCTCAAGTACGGTGTATTTGTGGTACATTCCTGTACTGTATTAAACCGTGGCAAATATTCCGTAGACCTCACCGTAGTTTGGTACGGTTATTTTTACAGTGCAGTGAGAGATGAGACAGGGTGCCGGCGGCGGACGAAATGCGTAACAGGTGCAAGCTAAAACGCTCTTGCGTTGTATTCCGAATATACGATTGTTCATAGAAGCTTTGCAGAGACGAGAGCAAACGGTACGGAATCGCACTATCGTTCCACTTTTTTAACCTGGCAAGATGTAAAATTATTTTTGTTTGTTGCAAAGTTGGTATTGTATTGTGGCATTCCAGGTACATTGCCCTCGTTCCTCGTTAACGGTTTGTGTCATTTGTGTAGGTTCTCCTTATCCACCTTATCTCTGAGAATTCGGTCTTAAAAACCAGCTAGGTACAAGACATTGTAGGAGTACCCTAAGGTTAGGTGTCTCCTATCAAATGTTTGCAGATAATGCTCCTTACGAGAACCAAACAGTTTGAACTCTCGCTTATTTATGCACAGTCAATTACGTTCCAGCTAGAGGACGACAACAAATATTTTATATGCACCATAACGAGAATAAAATGTCTGGTACTCACTACGCGACACTGAAAAAAAAACCTCGTCGAAGTGATGGAAAAATTTTACGTGACAGTTGTTCTTTTTCGGTTTACGTTTGTAATTTATAAAGACGTAAATGTTGTAAAATTAATTATTACTAAAAAATCGTAAGATTCTAAATTTTTTAAAAGTTAGCACTCATAGTTTCACGAGTGCATGTCATAAACTTACAACACTAAAATTTCAAATTCACCAGTCAAAGACTTACGACATTTCTCGTAACTTCATTGAAATTGTCGTATTCTTACGGAGGTAACTCTTAGATAAATATCGTACTTTTCTGGGAAATGTAAAAAATTACGAACAAATTTCGTAAATGGTTTCTATTTATTCGATCCGTAATTTCATGACTTCTTTTGTTGAATTACGGAAAATGCTGTATTCTCACAACAAAAAATCATAAACAGAACTTACAAAATTTGTAGTAAATTTACTTTTTATAATTCGTCACTTTGCAAATCAATATAATAATCAAAAACTATTTAATTTGTCGTAAATTTAAGAGTATTTTTCCCCACAGTGGAAAATTGTCTACAAATGCTGATTTAATTGTTAAGAGGCGAAACGACGACTTCAACTCAAAACTGCTCAAAACATAGACCCCTTGTGAACAACAACAGCAGGAGCGCTGACTCAAACTCAGACGCGGGTCACAGTCCGGCAGCCGCCAGAGTACACCTCATTCGTACGTGGTCTCCTTCGTCAGTTACCGGCAGAGGGCACTGCAGTTTAAAAGACATCGGGTTTGCTGTTTAATGACAGTGCAATCAATTGTAATCACGGCGAAAAAAAGTGTAATCACGGCGTAATCACTTGTAATCATGGCGGAATTAAGCGTAATATGCCGTAATCACTGTAATCATAGCGTAATTGCCGTAATCACTGTGTAATCTTTGTAATCACTACGTAATCACAGTAATCTTGGTGTAATCACTGCACTCTGTAATTACTCGAACACCTATTTTGGGAGTGCTTTCCCCCTCGCTCATTCCTGAACATATAAACAAAGAATATGTAAACAATATTTCTATTTCGTTTTGTTTGTGTTGATTAGCAGACATCCTTACCCAGAGGTTATGTAAACGACCACAGCGCTATTGGCACTCCGTCATTGACAGTGCGATTTGTTGACTTGAGAGAGGAGGTTAGTGTTCTCGTTGAGCTTGTAGGACGCGTGTTTTTCTCTCGTAGGAGAAATGAGCTTTAAAATGTCTTGTTGTATTGGAACTCAACTTGTGGAGACGTGTACAGAAGAACCCAGCCAGGAATGAGTTATCGAGATGACATCGATTCTACAGCGGTGCCGGAGATAGAAAATTGGTGGAAAAAATTAGTGGATTCGATGGATTTTTGGCATAAAGATCGACGTCGAAGTACCATCGATTTCGCAGCTAAATGATCACACTGCAGGAAAAAAATGGCATGCTAAGAGTGATTCAGCGGTGGTAAAATGCATTTAGTAGTGGACACTGTTCTAGTTTTCTAGACAGAAATCTTTGAAAACTGGCCTAATTTTTTGAGGAGAACAAGCTCAATAGAAAGAGAATGTGCTATACTGCTTAAAGTAAACAATTAAATGCATCAAATAAGTTTGTTACTTGAGTACAATGTACTAGCATGTACTTTCTTTATAAACCAATACATTAAAACCACCTTATCCACCATTGAGAGGTAGTTACGTATTCACTATGTGAGGTTTAGATTGTTAAACTCATACTCTTTACAAATAACTTTCTCCCTGAAAAAGATTGAAACTGCCCCCTGAGAAATCTAGCTAGAAAAACAGCTAACAAAAATCCGTTGTGGGAGCGCCTACAATATTTAGAACATACTAAAGGAATGAATCGAGAAATGCCATGATGACTTACAACTGATGTAAGGTGAAGATCACTTTCAGACAAAAACGTTTCAAACTTCTCGAGCTGTTCTTTATTTTGTAGTGGCAGTTTCGGCATTGATTCAGGCAAGGAAATTTTGCTATCCCCAGGAAGGATTGTTCTCTTCATCCGTCCTAAGGTCATGAGAATCATATCCAGTTTGGAGGAGGATTTTCTTAGCAGAACCTCGAACCTATTCATCCCCAATTCAAGTACTTTAAGCTTCTCATCTGTAAAACAGAAATAAAATTGAACTAAATGCCAAAAAAATATGCTACTCCGTTGTCAAACTACACTTACTAATGCTTTTCTCTCCAGAGAAAAGTTGTCTTGAAGGCAATGTAGAATTCAGCCCCTGTTTAGCAAATGTCGATTCAATCGGCCTGATGGAGCTGGACACATTAGTAACTCCCCTACGTGATTGTGAAGAGATGAGGTTAGCTGTTACGGATGCTGCACTTTTCGGTGAGAGACAGAAAGAAGTCCTGTCTGGCAGGTCTCTGAAGGTCCTAAATGTAGGGGGAGACTCTTCAAAATTTGCCTTTGAAAGAAAATAATATTATGAAACGATTGATTAACCACAGTTAGTTATAATTTAAAAAAAAAAGGATTCCTTACATTATTAGAAGTACACTTTCTGGGAGTCAGCCCTGAAGATCTATGTGCAACAACAAATAATTTCTTTGTAGTTGAAGGAGACTTTGACTTGACGGGAGTCGTTCCTAAACTGGCAGTTGAAGGAGACTTTGTGGGAGTCAGCAGGGGGGAGTTGTCTAAAAGACCTGATGCATTCCTATGCAAAGGTGACTTTGTGGGAGTCACATTATTTTGGGTTTCCTGAAAAAGAGCATTTTTCAAATTGCACACTTTGTGTCTTACAAAAAGAAATGGGATAGAATGCTTACCAAACCAACTTCGCTAATGCCATTGTCATTAAAAGCAGTTTGATTGATCATAGGGGTATTAAGTTCTCCAACATTCTCAACCTGCAGTAAAAATTACTAGATATCAGTTACATGTGTCCATGCCCATTAGCTAGCTGACAATTAGGTGTGAGACAAAGACTCTGAAAATTTCAAATTTTGAGCTATTTGTTAAAGAAAAACCAACACTGATAGCAAAATATTTACCACATGAAAGCCACCATTGTTGTTGACATCAGATGAAAGCATGGAATTATCCTGAGCTCCCTCAACCTGCAGAAATAGAGACTAGATTTCAACTGATGCCCATGCCAAAACATTACTTGATGAATATTTGGTGTACAAAGGAAGCTACTTACATCAGAAATGTTATCTTCCAATCTTGAAATCTTCCAAGGAGACTTAATCTTGCTCGGAATTTCAGCAGCAGACTTGACAGGAGCCTTAATTTTCAAAGCATGAGCCTCACGTGCTGCTTTCAATTTCTGCATAACTTCCTCTCTATCTTTTTTCTTCTTCTCTTCTTTAGTTAAGCCCTGTCCTTTGCGAGTTTTATTCTGCTTGGCTGGAGCACTGGCAAGATGTTTTGTTTTCACTTCCGGTGGAGGTGGGATGACCTTCGATACTTTTCTTATAGGAGAGTCGTTTTCATCGCTCTCAGAGTCTGATATAAATCGACGAGTTCTTTTCCTAGTTCTGGATTTTGTGACCTGACTTTCAGTGTCATACGCAGAGTCCTCGACAAATTTTGGTAGAGCAACTCTTGCAGCAGCAAATGTGTCTGGGAAAATACATACAAGATTAAAAATATTTATAAATATTGAACAAAGGGTAATTGAATAACTTTAGCGATAAGAGGTCTTACCATAGAAACGCATAACCTGAATGGGACAGGTTTTCCAGGTATTTGGGTCATGGGGTGCCTCCATCTTGATTACTTGCATTACATTCTTCTCATCTCATGGCCAAAATGTGGTTCCTTTCATTTCATCATCTAACTCTCCCGAAATCCAGCTCGACCATGATACCTCTATATACTCTGTGCAATCAGTTTCGGTGAGGAAAAATCTTATGACTGCAAACTGAAAAACAAAAATAATAAAAAGGTGGTATTGTAAGATTTCACGCATAACTCTCAGTGTCTTAGTAAGTGTGCAACACAGGAACAGACAGAAAGTGCTCTTCACCGTCAGGCATCAAATAACACTTGCTTTGCACATCAGACAGTCTGAAAGTAAATCTTTCTCTACCCAAGCTAGAAACTCTGTATATTCCAAGTGCAGATGAAGGAATAGGGTAGTCATAAAAGTCTTCTAGGGACTCAAAACACTGACAAGAAAGGTACACCTTCCTCTGCCTCTTGAAAATGTCTTTTACTATTGCAATTTTTTCATCATGGGTCATGAAGCAGCTGTCACACTTTCCAATCTTTAAAATTAACTTTCCAGCTCTAACTTTCTTAAAATGCTGGGAGCGCTTCACAAGAGCTAGGTTTCACAAGAGCTAGGTTTCACAAGAGCTAGAGTCACAAGAGCTAGGTTTCGCAAGAGCTAGGGTTCACAAGAGCTAGGCGTCGCAAGAGCTAGAGTTCACAAGAGCTAGGCGTCGCAAGAGCTAGAGTTCACAAGAGCTAGGGTTCACAAGAGCTAGAGTTCACAAGAGCTAGGCGTCGCAAGAGCTAGAGTTCACAAGAGCTAGGCGTCGCAAGAGCCAGAGTTCACAAGAGCTAGGCGTCGCAAGAGCCAGAGTTCACAAGAGCTAGAGTTCACAAGAGCTAGACTCGGGTCGACCGTCACCGGCAGCGGACTATACTTAGCACGGCGGGCGAGAGCGAGGGCTGCGCATCGAGATCTCGACCTCGACCACAGGCCCAGCCCGGACATTAGCCGCACATCAGCAGCGCTGCGCTGCGCGCGGTGTTTTTGCTAGTAGTCTGCTATTGTCGAATCAATCTTTGTTTTAACTAAAAAAAGGAAATTGACATTGATGACAATGATCGAAAAGTGTCGACGGGTGAAACTCGCCGTTCGCGCCGTCACCGTTTTCTCTGATACGTAACGGCAGTCCACCTGTGATTTTCGTTACGCATTTGTTTCTGTATCCGGAGTCTAATATTACGCTTCGTAGAATAAAAATATTGATTCGTCGCCATTTCGTACAACTCGAGATGCGTTCCTCCAAAGGTGAGGTGATAAACATAACCTCTGCGAGCTTTGAACCTTGGCGTAACAGTTGGTGTTGTTTGCCTTGCGAACGCTAATCTTTACCACTCGTTTCTTGCTTGCACTCTCGTTGCCTACCGGACTGCTTTCTGTTCCACTGCATTTTCGCCATGTCACTGCGTGAAAGATTCACTACTTCGGGATGCATTTTGCTTTGTGTATGTGTGTCACATTTACTATGCAGATTGTTTACGCCTACAGATGTGGCGTGGTTGCTGATCAGAGTTCTCTGTATTCTTGGACTCTCTTCCTCATAAATGCTCCAGGTATGGATCGTACTGCACCTCCAGCTTCTTTAGAGGAAATTCCTACCCCTACCTGCACCCTTGGAACTGTGTGCATTGTCAGGCCGCAAGTACTCTGTGTAATCAGTTTGTATTGGGTATTGTAGGAAGTAATGGAAATATATTTAATAAATATCTATGTCATTCACTAGGTGACTCGCCAATGTGTGCCTGATAGTTGTAAATATAGTGGTTAATGAAGTCCTTACTTTTGTAGAAGTGCTGTTGTATCCTGTGTGTATTACTGTAATTTTCTCGTTTGTAACTGTTTCAGAGTTGACGTGTTAGGTATTAGGTTATCTTCCCGTAGTTAAGTGCCGCCACTAAGAGAGATTTCAGGTTAAGGTATGTTTGAATGTTTGTTCCTACCCATTTGGTTTTAAGAAGAATACACTCAATTAATATTCATTTAATGCCTCATTTCTTTACAGGTACGTTTGAAAATCGGACGTAAACAGCGTTCTCAGTTGAAGTCAACAGCCTTGGTGCAGACACTCATGTGGGCAAACAGATGTAAGTGCCAGCTGTAACGTTCATAGGGGCATCATTATTTTGATTTTCTCTTAATATTTGTTCTCGTTTGAAGAAGTGCAAGGGGTAGCGATGGAAGCTACTAATTTGATCGATCTGCATGCTGAGCATCTTGGACTTCATATTACGGTTGTGTATTAAAGTTGGTAGCTGGATCTTAACTA
Source organism: Frankliniella fusca (assembly GCA_029379305.1). Classification (NCBI taxonomy): domain Eukaryota; kingdom Metazoa; phylum Arthropoda; class Insecta; order Thysanoptera; family Thripidae; genus Frankliniella; species Frankliniella fusca. The sequence continues at coordinate 24,836 of JAHWGI010000966.1, forward strand.
AAATCATCTCAGGATTCTTTTAGATATAGTAAGCAATTTTTTTCCTGTTTTTTTCTTCTTTTTTTTTCTGTGTATTACTTCCTCTTCAGAGCATCTTTGTAAATCTTTTTTGTGCATACCAATTTTATGAGGGTTGTGTCAACATTATGTATAATTAGTGAAGTTCTTAGGGGCTGCACTGTTGAATTCTCAAACGGCTTTCTGTTAAGTGAGTTGTTTTAGAACCGACATGCACATGCTGTGAGACATTCAGCCTCCACAGTCTTTTGATTCCATCAACAACTATTTCATTACAATTTTATATCATAAAATTAAATTTCTTTTTACTTTTATGTAATGTGAACTTGTCTTAATGTTTTATGTAGATAGCTGTCTGTCATTTTGGTTTCCGTTATTCCGGGTGAAGAACTGCGAAAAGTGTGATCAAAGTGGTGCATGATATTGTTTGCAATATGGCAAGTTCAATGGTCAGTGTATTTCTAGTATCAATATCGACCATTCTCCATAAAGTGACACATCTCTACTAATTGAAGTTCAGTGTTAACTTATGTCAGAAATTTTGAGTGGGAATCTTTATGTTTTGAATTATTTGGTCAATAAATACTGTTCCAAGATACCCTAATGTCCTTAATTTGATATACATCGCAGAGAGGCAAAAATAAATTTTCCTGTTCAGTGCAAACTATTTAGAAAAATGAAAAGATGCTTGTGAGATGCACAAATTGTATCATCTGATAATTCAAGACCATGCAATGAAACTATCGAAGTTTGTGTAGTCACCACCCGAAAACCTATGCAAAACTGGCCGTGTTCGACAGTCTACCGTGAAAACTTATGTAATAAAAGCACAGATAGTCTCATTTACATGACACTGTGAAAAATATCTGGGTAAAGTTACGATATTTTTTGTAAACTGAATTAATAATTTAAGTCGTAGAGTTACGACTCCCTATACCATAACTTTACGACATTTTTTGTAACTATATAATATTCCATTTGTCGTAGAGCAACAATATCTATCGTAATTTTCCAAAACAAATGGTAAGAATACGATTTAATTCTATCAAATGTCTTGAAGACAATATCAAACAAATATAGTCATAACATTACACAATTACACAAAAGGCATCATACTATAACCAAGGGTTTGGTAAGTGTTCCAGGTTTACATCAATAATTATGCAATCAAGGTGGAAGACACAGGGCGCAATCATGTATGGAGTTGTAACCATACTGTCAATATTTCAACATACCATGGCCTGGGCTTGCTGCAAGGTAGCTTACTGGTGTGAAGTGTTTAGACCTTTCTTGCTGACATGGCTCCACTCTTTCCCAAATCAAATCACACGTCTCATTATGAGGGCCTGGACCGACGACGCCACCGTCGGCGCCAAGCCGGCCAAGCCACTGAGAAAGGGTTAAGAAACACATTGCGTCCACCCAAACAATAAGTTTTTTAAAACTTATGTGACGTGGCAACGCTGAAACGGCGGTCTAGTGGCACTCTCAGACGATGCCCGACAATCACTGACACATCGCAACGCATTAATCGAACACAAACTTTACGAAAAAAATAATAATGTCACTAAATAGTCCCATCACAACAAAACAACTGCATCCCATGAGACGAGAGTCTAAATACTGGTTGATGCGTTGTTCGCACTCAGCCCGTCGCCTGCACTGTACTGTACATAGTGCAGACCATTTAGTCCCGTAAGTCCCGCCGTCCCGCCCCGCGCCCGCTCCTCTTCGTGACTCTTCCCCGCTCTCCCTTCCACCCTCTTCCCTCCTGTATTTGGTTTGTTATTGAGGGGCGTGAATTATTAAAATTCTATCACCATAGGTATGGTTGACTTGTTTTAACTTTTTTGAAAGCGTTATCGGATACGTGCGTGAATACGATTATTCCCGCCTGTGCAAGTCGAGCAAGTGGCTTCAGTTTGTAAACAAAACGTTCATCCGGGTAAGAAAACCTAACCTGTAATGCATGGTTTGATATTTCATCAAAACCTTTTAGTGCTTGGCTTTCAGCCCTTCTGAAGTCTTGGAAAGAACGAAGGCTGAGCTTGACTACCCAAGCCATTATTTTTACATGGCAATCCCTATGAGTGCTCCCACAACTCATGCCTTAAAACTGTTGGGACGAGGTTGTGAGACATTTGAGTTGACAATGGCATTAAGATTTATTCGCATAACGAGCATGAAGGTGGGGGGTATGCCCACCACAATGTGGTTTTGTTATAGTATCAATACATATTATGTAATCCTACTTTACAACTCAATTTGTACAAATTTGAACAAAAGTGTTCAAATGACTGGGACGGGGTTACAGCCTCAGAAACTATGCACAGACTAAGATTAAAATGGTAAAGTAATTTAAAACGACCTTATTTATACCCTTAATCTTTTAAGTTTTGTGGATATCACACTAGTAAATATGAGTTAAATGAAATAGAGGCAACTTTGTGGGAGCACCATAATTCTACCTGTTGCGCGCCATACAATAAAATAATAATAATACTCAATCGACTCCCATTTCTTTTTGTAAAAATTGATACTCTGCTTTATGTATTCAGAGGCAAGCTCTTATTTAATTTGCACTAAACATATTTATTAAAATCACACATTGTTTCGCTCTCTGCTTAGCCTGTGTGGTAGTGTTCAGTCTTTTAGTAAGATGTTTTCATGAATGGTTTCAGGTATGAACGGGATTTCAGTTTGCCATCCATGGATGGCAAGCTAGGCTGATGCTGATACTGAAAGTTGCTGTTTGCTGAGAGTGACAGATTCACTTTGGCTAGTAAATAAGGTTTGTTGTTTTTCCTTTCTTTGATAACTCACAACCCTAAGAACTGAAGGCATTACCCTAGCCTAAATGAAACAACTTCACTCTTGTTTTTTCACTAATGATTCAAACAATTACTGATTTTTCTTGTAAGATTGTACCTGCTGAGTATATATACCTATTTTTGGCATGATTGCAGGCCTTTCTCGAGATGTTCGGTCACTTGGTTCTAGTTCGCATTAGGAAAGCTAACAAGTTTATCAGGCCAAATTCAGTTATCTATAGGTGAGTTTAATACTTCAGTTCCAACTCAATTTTGCAAATGTACTGCATGCATAACTCTCTTTGTTCCAGATTTGTACTGTGTTACATTTCTCGCCCCCTTTGAGGCTGGTTTGGTCTTGTTTTGATTGCCATCCTTTTTTAGTTCTCTGTTCATTGTTTGAACTTAATTATTTACCAGAATGCTGTAGAACACTCCTAACACCCATCTGTAACTTAAATATTTTATTATAGAAGGCTCTGTCACCAAAATTTGTTGTCATAAGTCAGTTTCTTATTTGTTAAATAAATTGTAAAAAACTACAAAGCATTCTACTAATTGTATCAAACAAAATCAATTGTCTGGTGCTTTTGACTATCTGTCCACAATCACATGAAAAGAATACAGCAATTAGATTTTAGAATTAGAAATTAGATTATTAAATTAAGAAAATCATTTGAGTACAAATAAGGCAAGATAAGGCTAAAACCATGTTCATTAAAAGGAATGTAACTTCCTTATATATCTTGCATTATTAATGGTAACTAGCATTTCAAGAAATTTCACCAATGACCCTTTGATAATATTAATTATTAATTTCACCATGTCAGGTGACAATTGATTCTACTTCTTTACCTTCAAATACTTCACAAAAAAAAAAAAAATGGATTATTGAGGTGAAACGAAAGTACTAATAACAAGGTTTTTACCGAATTATTAGGAGAAGGAAAAAGGAGGGAAAGGGTGCATCACGTTTGACGTCGTTCTCACCATCCTGAGGCTGAGCCCGCCGCGACCGGCTCCGAGAACCTCGCCCTCCTGACTCTGCGAGGTCCTAGGGCCCAGCCGCGACCAGCAGGGGGGGAGGGGGGGGGAGGTCAGGACCCTTGAGGCCGTCGCCGTCCTCACCATCCTGACGCTGCCCCCGTCGCGACGGACTCCGAGGTCGTACAGGGCCGGGCCGCGCCCAGCTGGGGAGGGGGGGGGTGGGGGGGGTCAGGGTCAGAACCCTTGACGCCGTCGCCGTCCTCACCATCCTGACGCTGCCCCCGCCGCGACGGACTCCGAGGTCGTACAGGGCCGGGCCGCGCCCAGCTGGGGAGGGTGGGGTGTCAGAACCCTTGACGCCGTCGCCGTCCTCACCATCCTGACGCTGCCCCCGCCGCGACGGACTCCGAGGTCGTACAGGGCCGGGCCGCGCCCAGCTGGGGAGGGGGGGGGGGGTGGGGGGGTCAGGGTCGCCGTCGCCGTCCTCACCATCCTGACGCTGCCCCCGCCGCGACGACTCCGAGGGCCTACAGGGCCGGGCCGGGCCGGGACAAGGTGGGGGGGGGGGGGGGGCAGCCCCTCTGTCGACGCCGTCGTCGCCGTCCTCGCCCTCCTGACTACTGCGAGGTGTCCGGCCCGGGGGTGGCAGAGTGAGTGCCTCACATTCCTATTTTTGACGCGCGGCGGCTCCGCTGGTGCGCAAGGCCGGCCAAAACCGTTTTCAGGATGAAATTCCTTGAACTTTTTTCTTTCGTTTTATCTAAGTGTCCTTGTCGTGAAAGTGGTCTAAGGCTTAAAGAAACACGATTTTTATTCTGCTTACATGCTGCGCCCAAGGTTGGCTGCGCCTGGCCTGCCTGGCGCAGCGAGAGGTGGTGCAGGCTGGCGGGCAATGGGCTAGCGCTTGAAAGCTATACCATTGCAAAGAAAGCAGACACAATGTAAATAAATAATTTGGAGTATTATTAAAAGTTTGAAATACAATTTGCACGTTCCAAATCTTGTTGCGCAACGAGGCACCATTTTTCATGTGTACTTTCAAAGTAAGGTAACACGCATTTTTGCAATGGAAAGGTTGGCAATCCTGAGAAAAAGGTAGCGGTCGCGTCTACAATTCGAACTCGGAAGGAAAGCCGTTTGATGTTGATGCTCTGGTCGAATGCAGCTTTCGGTGAAGTAAGTTTTACTTGGTATATTATTTTCGCTTCATATTAGTATCCATGTCTATGCCAGATAATATTTTTTCAAAACGTCCAACAGTACCTAACAAGATTATTACATTTTGTTATGAAAAACACTTGTTTTGTTTAGCAGAGCCAGGAAGCTCAAAGTACTACTAAATAACCTGTTAACCGTTCTTAAAAAGTTTACAATAATAAATTTCTCAATATAGCATGTTAAGATTTTCTCCCCCTTATTTAGTGGTCATTATGATACTATCTTGGTTTTCATTTCTAAAATTACAGGTTCTCATTCAGGCCAATAAGAAATGGAGTCGATATTACTGAAATCCATGCTTGAAGTGAACCCAGAGGTGGAAAGGGAAAAGGCAGAAAACATTTGTTCAGCTCTTGCAACCGACTTGAAGGCACGAGGGCTTTTATCTGGGAACGATCTAAAGCATGTGACGAAAGATCATCTTCTAGTCCAAGACATTAATGAGTTCCAAGCATTACGCTTGATGGAGCATTGGAAGGCTGGACGTCACCAGCAAGAACCAAGTAAGTATTATAAGTTTAAAGCTACAATTATCTGCTTGGCAAGTAAAATATTAATCTTATAAAAATAATCTCAGGTCAGCAGAAGAGTTGTGATGAGTCAAATACTCATGTGCCTATTCCATGGGATCTTATTTGGGAAGTCGACAAAACTTCAAAAAAGTCCAAAGGTGAAATCGCACAAGCTTTAATTAAAGATAAAAGGAGGCTATCAGCTAGTGCAGAGGTGCTGTTAATTAATACTATGGTTGGAGCGGCAAAAGCAGCTTACCCCAATTGCAAGCGTGGCATCATGGTAAATATGGCACAAGCCGCTGCAAAGCTGTACCCCGCTTCATTTGTTGATCAAGTAGGTGATACCGTGCTCAGCAGTAGGAGGTTTGAAATTCACTGCAAAAACCAGTTTGACAATTTTGAAGATAGACCTAGTGTTAAAAGGAAAAAACAGTCTAAACCAATGCTTATTGTCAACATGCCTGTCAAGGCTGTAATGGGACTTAATTCAGAAAGTTGGCATGACATTGAACTACCCCCAGGGGAAACAGAAGAGTCTCAAGAAGAATTAAGAGAAGAATTAATTGGAATTTTCCAAAAGAGAGATAAAGATCGTGAGAGGATTGTTTATTGTATGGAGACCACATATCCTTCTCAAAGGAAATGTATTCTTCAAACTTATAAAGCAATAATGAAGGATCAACAGAAGACCAAAAGGAGAAAGCGCACAAATGATGAAGAGCCGCGGCCTGAAAACACGGATTTGATTAATGAGTGGCCTTTCTTGTTCCGCCCCATAGGTCTAGAGATGCATTTTAACCGGTTATATAATTTAGATATGACTAACTGTGTTGCTCTCTTCTTTAACTTCAATGCCTCAAAAGTCATGGACTTTTTGATAGCCAGTCAAGGGACTGATGGCAAAACAATTAATGTGTATGTTGAGACAGCAATCAAAAAGGGAAAAGATCCCGTTTACATCAAATTGCTGGGGCTAATGCTGCTTTTAGCTAACACCTTCAAGGAGACAGTTGGGGCGTTCATCCTTAATGAAGAGGTGAATTTCTACTTTCCTACTCTAATTTTACATTGATTTATTTTTCAAGTATTTCATACCATTTATTTTCTTAAATTTTCCAGCCAACACTTGATATGGAAAGTGTTGCAAGATTAAAAGATCTCCCAAACACTCCATGTATTGTAGCCTGCGGTAAGATTACTGTACTACTATATTTCTTTGTCTGTCTCCAACAAAATCCTATCTGCAAATGCAAATAATTTTTGCAGGTCCAAACACTTTCTTTGCTAGAAAATACTATGTGTGTATGGACAAGTTTTGCTTTATGGCAACACACTCCTTCAAAGATGCTTTCATAGCAGCATATGCATCATTCTTTGTCTTTCATCTTGACTATCCGAGGGAATTCGGTCTTGTGTGTGAATACATTCAGAGGTAATTCAAATGTGTTCTTTTACATTACTTGAAGGATTTTATTAGTCTCATTCTTAATATTACTGTTTATTACTGTTATCTTTTGCAGAGAGGTGCTGAATATAAATTTTGAATTAGGTTCAAAGAGATCAGAGGGTAACTCCAGCAGCCCCCTCCCTGAGAAACTCTCAAGACTTAATGCAGACTGTAAGAAGTATCACATGACCCTAGAAACAGCCAGAAGAAATGCTGAGGAAGGAGAGACTGGTTTATAGACAGTGAAGGCATCAAAGAGACTCTGTTTAAGTCATTTATTGTTATTTATTTTTTTTTGTTATTTATCTATTTGTTTTAGAGCATATTTTTTGACCAACAGAGGAGAATCCCTGTGGTTTGCTGCTTCTGTATTTGCAGCCTTTTTTATTGTTAATATTTTATGAGAAATGAATTTTATTTTCAGTTAATTATTTTGAAATGGACAAATTTTCAGTTAAATATTTTTAACAACACTTTGTTGTGTGGTACAAAGAGAAAGATAGAGAGATATTCAAATGAAGTACAAAGCATATAATAATGATATTTCAGAATTTTTATTTTATTACAGTGATAAGCCCTTTCATTCTTTAGAGACACAATTGAATGTCAACATCTACTGGACAAATGGTCTTTCCTGAGGAAAAACTTAAAATTAAATAGGCCAGAAGCATCTACAATGAATCTGACAAATATAGATTGTTAAACAGGAAACTTTTATAAGCCACCTCATCTCTAGTGTACATCACATAGCAAAGCGGCATGAAAAGGATTTGCAGTTGCAGTAGTCACAAATATCTTAATGAAAGTGAAGGCAGAAGCATGTATGGGGAGGCACAAATATACATTCTAATTTGTAATTCATTCTATTTTAAATTTTTACAGAAATAACTTTAAAAGGTTAACAAGAAAAACAATTATGGCAATAACCAAACACATAAGGGGCAAGTAATGGAAGCCAAGCATATATTTAAAGAAGGTAACAAACATGCACAACCAAACCACACATGAAATTTGTCCTACAATACAATCCTGGTGCAGATTTTGAACAATACAAGCCACATATCATTTAAAAAATAAGGACATATCACTTCTGTACTAAAGCTGTGGTTTGACAAAACTTGAAACCAACAAGCTGCAATTATCTGTAACAAGGGTTAAAAATGGTTAAAAATAAATCTCAGAAGATATAGCCTGAATTTCAAAGACACTAGTAAAGGTATAACATACCATTTAAGAAGGTTTGGTGGTCATCATTAGTCATTCCTATCTGGGGAGTCCAGCTTGCTTTTCTCAAGTACAGCATACTTCAGTGAAAAACATAATTTGTCATGAAAATCATAAACAGCTTGAAGAATGCAATCAGAATCTGACTTATAATGCACAAGTTCACAGCCAAGGGAACATTGAGTCTGCACTTCATAAACACCATAATTAAGTAATGGCACTGATCTATATTTAGTGACCAGGAAAAATGAGTCTTTATGATCACATATTATGAACATTATCTTCCCAACAGTGATTAGTTGTTCTTCTTTGTTTAGGAGTATGTTATCACCTTTCTTGAAATCTTGGCTGTCAATGGTAACTGCCTGCACATCAAGAGCATCCTCAGTAAAAACTCTCCCTCTGATCACCTCCTTAAAAGCTTCAGGATACTTGTCTAACACAACAGGAACAGCATGTTTTAAGTTTCGAGGTCCTTCAGGGAACATCTCTTGTGTCAGAAGGAAACTGTTGAAGAGCTGATCTTTTTTTGCCATGGTTGCTATGACATTAACATGAGTTCTACTCATTTCCAACACTCTGCCCAACAGAGCATGTTTGCTTTCAAACCGGAGAGTCCAAGCTTGGCAAAGAGGTCCTTCGAGTTCGTATAAGTCAGCAAAGTGTGCTGTGTAATGAGTCTTGGCATTTGTATTTAAAACTATTGGGAGATCTTCAGAACTTCTTGCCTTCAAGTACTCTGTTGACAAATATTTCATGTGGCAAATCTGTTCTACGGTAAGTTGAGGAGCACAAACATATTCTATGAAGGACTTCATTTGCAGATAGAGCAGCCAAACATTATCTGAAGTGTCCTGGACTAGGTCTCCAACAAAGAAAACAAACAATCGGATCAAAGTCCAATTTTGAACTTCGTTCCCACCTAGTTTCACACCTGACGCACTAACAGCAGCTGGAACATTAGTGCAGTCAGAGCCAGAAAATTTAAAAATCTGAATTCTTCTGTTAATTAAGTCATATGTCATCCACTGCTTTTCATTTACAAAACATGATATCATCATGGCCATGTCGTACTCCCAGGCTCCTCCAAAACCATCATGACCGACACAAGGGGATAGATGTGGCTGACAGACATGAAAGAGAGGGACATCATTAAATTCACTGTTTAGCTTGATCCCTTTGACACTGTACACCTTGTCTTCTCTTAGTTGTCCATTGACAGATAGTCTCTCTTTAAGTTCTTTGAGCTCAGCAACACAATTATTGTAAGATTCTTGAGTTCTCTTTTCACCAAGTATCCATGGTTTCTTCAGGTAAACTTTATTTGTGACTTCACAATAGCGACAAGGATACTCAATATTAGGATTAAAACTCTCGAGAAAGCCACCAAGCATATGTTGACCTAAATTATCACCGTTAATTTTTTCAAGGGTGAGGGGAATTTTTTCTTCTCGGTACAATATGCCATCTGTGAGGAGTATTTTTAATTCTCTAATGACATAATCAAAACATTCTTTCCTGAATTTTTTTAAGACACTGTCAAGTACCAGCATGACAAGTTTCACACTTGAAAGTTTTGACCGGCTGATAGGTTTCAAATTTAGTAAAGCCATGTACATGCCAACTGTTTTATACCTGTTATCAACTCTGGAGCTAGATGATGTAGGGTTGAAGGCATCAGCAAACAGTGCAATTTGAAAACGTTTCTTTCCGTAGAGCTTAGCTCTCTTGATATATGCAGATCCATCTGTATAATTTTTAATAACAGTTCCATATGATCTTCTTTCTGGAATTTCTTCAACAAAAGAGGCATCAACTTGTTTTTGTATACTTGGGTCTTTCAACATGTTTTCTACCGTTCTTCTAATAGAAACATATGCTATTGTGTGGTCTTTAAGAGTGGGATCAGGACCAATAATATATAGTACTGGTTCTTGATACTCAAAATGCTTTTCATAATAATCCTTACGAAGATAATCAGTAGATAAATCAGTTCCAACAACACATTTCTGATGAGAGTTGCGAACTGGATCATTAGCTCTCACTCTTAATAAAAGAGAATTTAAGTCTGTTTGTAGTATCTTGCCGTTTAACTCTTGAATGAGAATTTCAGAAATTGCAGCATGAGTTAAACTGTTGAGGCACAGAACCCCATCCAAAATTTTCTGCACTGTGCTTTTTGGCACAAGATTTTCAGCTTCAAGCTGAAGATAAAATGTTGCAATTCTGTTGAAAGCTTCATTGGATTGGGGTTCTTCACTACAGACAGGTGTACCAGCAGGGGCCAAGCATGGATCTAAGAGAGCAAAAAGTAAGTTAATTATAATAAAAAATGTACTTACTCCTTGAAACAAGGACAGAGAGTATAAAATGAAAAATGTAAAAAAAATCATAGATAAGGAGCTTATCAAGTTTTTACCTTCAGAAGGATGTTCTGTTACATTCTGGGGTTGAATAAAATGTTGTACATTTGTTTCTGTCCTCCATGATCTATGAGCTTTACTCAGATGCTGACTAAAAGAAGAGGTAGATGTAAAGATTTTAGCACACCCATCTTCAGGACAGCTTACACTCTCCTCTCTCTCAACAATATGGAAGTTTTTGAGATGTCTAACTAATTCAGATTTAGATGCAAAACTAGTTGGTGCTTGCTTGCACCTATCATGACCACACCTGCAAAAGGGCAGAAGAAAAGTATATTAGAAAATAAAGATAATAAACATTGATTTGAATGAGAGTAAGCCAGGGAAAATCACTTGTCTGTACCTCTTTGCCACAAAAAAAAAAAAAGCAGAAAGATTCATAACCCACACTAGATAAAACATTTTGGTGGGCAAAGGAAAAAGACAACCATTGACCCAAACTTACTATAGTTATAACTACACAGTACTTTCTTTAAAATGTTCGAATAATGGAGAGAATTTCATCATACAACCATAACTTAAAAAGTAAGCAAATTTCGTTATTAAACCAATATCACAGAAAGTTAGCGTCTTGAAGTGATTTTAAGAAAATATTTCCTTACTCCCTGACTATAAAGTACAAATTTAATGGATTTGAATTTTATAGTGTAAAAGCTTACTTGTGGGGCTGAGACAAATCCATGATTTTAGTACGGCACTGTTCACTATGGGAGGAACCTGAAATAACGATAAAAGTTAGCTGTTGTGCCTTCATCATCATCATGAAATGCCAGAGAGAACTGGATAAAAATTGAATTGAGAAAAAATACCTTTATAATCATAGTAAATAACCCCAACTAGGTCGCCATATTGTAGAATTACATAATATTATTCGCAGGGAGAGGAAGGCGAGACCGGCGAAGACCCTTGCGAGGACGAGACAAAACGCTGAAACAGAGGAACATTTCCTATGCTGTGCGATTTACCGTCACATATTGTGAGAAAAAACATTATATTACACATACATTTCCATTAAACTAGAATACTTGGAGTACTTTTCCCTCAAATGACTATTAGAGAGAAGCAGAAAAACTTTTAGTATGAAAATGTTATGGGGGTATAGACAAACAAATGACTATCCTTGCCAACTAATTGAATTCGGTCGGTCGGTTCGGTCGTGATGGTTGCAGGGCTTCGGCAATCTCTAACCAAACAGACCCATAGGATCGTCTGCTGCAAAGTTAGTTGTTAGTATCGTTCTTTACCAGCATTCGAGTTATTGAGCTGTGTTTGTTTGAAGCTTGTTGCGTTGTGTACATTAATGCCATGGTTTCCGCACGGCATACGTTGTCTTCGGAACCCAGTGATGACGGCGAACTATTGGTCTTTGTGGTACTTTCATGTGTTATCAACTCCGTAAATATGGAATCACTATTGCCCCCAGCTCTAAGATACAGGTTAGTAACAGGCATTGTACTAATATTTAATGTATTCATAGGAAATTCTTTGGTCCTGTCTCAGAGAAGTTTTGGTTAGAGCCTGTTATTTGTATATTTAATGCATTGAGTGCCATTGAGTGTCTCATGGTGTGGACCTTACAATGTGGCTTTCAAAGTTAAATGCATACATATTAAATGATGAATAGTTATTGTATGATGGGTGTGTGGGAGTTGGGAATACCTAGAGAAAATTATTAGCATAACAACATATACTGTCATCAAACTCTTGAAGTTTTACGACATTTGTTGTAACATTACAAAATGTTTCGTATTCCTATGATCTTGGGATTATCTATTTACGATATGATTTGTAATTCTACGATACTTTGATAAATATTCAAACACCATGACTTATAAGTTCGCGAAAACATGTGTAGGTTTACGAACAAATTGTTGCTTGTGACTTCCCAGTGGGGAATGAAACGTTTCGGATTTAACCAGGATTAATTCAAGATAAGTTTCAGTTCGACTATCTGGTTTATTCGTACCAGAAACCTTTCTTAAACGTCTCGCTGAAATTAATCTCGATCGGACGGATCGCAAATTATTCTTTAGTCGGTGCCCGCGAAACGTTCTACCGCGATCGATTTCGAAATGATTGCGAAATGTTTTTCATTCATTAATCATAGTAGGACGTATAATGTTTTAATCGTTTCGAACCATATCCGAAAGGAATTTGGGAAACATTTTATGAGCTCTCCCGAATCTACGTAGGTACTTCTGACATATAAATGAAGTTAACATGAACAGGACATTTGTTAAGTCCAGTTTGAAAATGTTCGTTTGGAAGTGTTCAAACAACATAACACATCAAGAACATATTAAAAATTTATACTAGTGAATCAATTTTAATTGGAAGGAACCAGTGGTGGGCGTTATTTTATCTTGAGTATGTTGGTCCAGTGAAAACCGAACATCCTTCGTATAAGAGATTATCTTTATATAATCTTTAGAAAACGTTTCCGGAACATATCACGAGGAGTGCTCTGGCCACAAGGGTTGTAGAATGGGGAACGCAACGTGACAGACTTGTACCAGAGCTCTTCCGTGGGTAAGTGGGTAGCGCAGCCGCCTTGTAACCCAAAGGCTGAGGGTTCGAATCCGGCTGGAGTCGGGCAATGGTGAGTGTAAAGTTCTGTGAAAATTGAAACTACTTTAATGTAAATACCTTGAACTGTGGAGGAAAGCCAAAGCGCAAGGTAAACTTCAAAAGATGTTCAAAATAAAATTTTAACGCTTTTGAGAGAACATGTTAAATACGTTTCTAAGACTATCCCACGAAACGTTTTCAAGACTATCTCATATACGTTCTCAAGACTATCTTTTGAAACGTTTTCAGACCGAACTATGTGCACTCAAAAGGCATATCTGATACGTTTTAGTGGTTCGTTCTCAGGACTAATATTAGTTCATGCTAAACGTTTTCAAGACATTTTCAGAATTAAAAATTCCTTACTGGGTTACGATACAAAAAATTCTCAGAAGTTATTGCATTAGTTCTAAGTTTACGACATCTGTCATGGAAAATTTTCCCGTAGAAACTACCAATATTTTTCACAGTGGACATTCTGAGACAAGGGAGAAGGGGAGCAGAGAGGAGGCTGGGCTCGGCGTGTGGCTGGTATCGGCAAAATCAGTAGTGGGCCGCTGGGCCGTCGCCGTGAGCCAAGGGCAGCCCTGCGGGTACTGTGTGCGAGCGCAGGTGCTGCAGGAGCTCGTCAGGCAAGTCAGCTGCAGGGCGGGTACAGCGGGGACTTAGGCTCAGCACCGTGTCTGGCATGCTGCACCGGAGTGGGCCTACGAGTGCGCGCACCGCCGTCGCTCCCATGCAGTAATAACCGATCTACAAACCTCAGGAGTGAAATAACCGATCTACAAACCACAGGAGTAAAGTAACCGATCTACAAACCCCAGGAGTGAAACATCCGATCTGCTTTTGCCCAGGAGTGAACTATCTGAAGTAACATTTTTGGCGGTTTTGACTTATTGGTGTACTTAAACAGAACTCGCTAGGAACAACATTTCTGATCCTTATGACAATTTCTGTTTATGGCACCTGAAGCGAGATATTTATATAATACTGAATATTCGATCTACGTCTGCGGTCGATTCTCCCGCGAAAATATCCGATCTGCATCCGCTCATGTCCCAGCAGAGCGCGCCTGCCGCTTTCCCGTCACCGAGTGTGGCGGTGGTTGTTGCCGGTTCTCAGATTTGTTAAAGTCAGTCAGTATAGAGTAGAATGAGACACACAAACGTAGAGAGTACCGGGTGTTTCTTTAAATGCGTAACAGTGTTGCGGGATTGCATACCCGCCAGCGCTGCAGGGGCCATGGTGCCTTACCGAGGAATGGGGTAGGCAAACTCGCAACACTGTTACGCATTCAAAGAAACACCCGGAACAACGCCATTGAGACAGTCGAGTTTGCGACGCCTCGGATAGCGATAATGTTGGTCTGCATAATGCCTTCAATCATAATATTTCGATTTATTTATATTTCATCCATTACAACCACTGAGATAAATATAGATCTTGCTCCCGGACACCTATCTCACCTTACAAAACCTACAAAATGAATAAATTCTACAAATTGTAATTATATGGGAGGGTCAAAACTTGCCCTTGCGATATCTCAGAACTGGTAGAATGCAGATCGGATGTTTCACTCCTGGGCAAAAGCAGATCGGATGTTTCACTCGTGGGGTTTGTAGATCGGTTACTTTACTCGTGTGGTTTGTAGATCGGTTATTTCACTCCTGGGGTTTGTAGATCGGTTATTACCGAGGGGTCGACCACTTGAAATTTTTGTGTACATAGAATATATTCCAGTTGGAATATCTGGAATATCTGGAATATTTTTGGAATATCTGGAATATTTGGAATATTTTTGGAATATGTGGAATATTTTTGGAATATCGGGAATATGTTGGAAAATTTGGAATATTTTCGGAATATCGGGAATATGTTGGAATATCTGGAATATTTTTGGAATATCTGGAATATTTTTGGAATATCTGTAATATTTTTGGAATATCTGCAAAAAAAATTGGAATATTTAAATGACCGGAACAAATGTTCAACCCAGAAAGCTTCTCTCTGGTGGAACACAATCTTCAAAGACAGTCAAATACACTACTTTGTTGGTCGTATACGGCCGCGGCCTCGTCTTGCCTGATCTCGCTATCGTGAACCATGGGTTGGTTCTGTTGGTTTTATAAGTCTATCAGTAACGAGCCTCCCGCCCGGTGACGGCGCCCGGCGCCCGAGATGCCGACTGCGGGGTAAAGCAACCGTGGCGTCCCCATTGACGCTTTCACGACACAGACAACTATGCTCTAGGTCACGATTCTGTTGCTGCTGGTCGCCGAGCGTTCGAACATCATGTCCATGTCCATAGCCAGGGGTCTACTAGGGAGGGTGTTATGACTACCACCTCTGTATGATGTAATCAACCGTAGATTTTGTTGGAATACCTGAAATGCTGTTGGATTATATACCAGGTAGCTGACGGACGCCGTGCACTTTTTGTACAATGCAACCCGCCCGCACCGCTCCATCCGGGACTGCATACCCATCAGGCGCCCGGGGACCGTCTCCCCGCTCCGGCTCTGATGTTGCAGCCATCGTCCCGAAAGGGCCCTCTCGCGGTTCACGCGGTCTACGGCGGGGCGTTACCGGGGGGGGGGGGCGTTCACGGTTTATCGGGAGTAACCCGCGAGTCCGCCGGGAGAGCTCGCGGGCTGCGAGTCTCTCCGTGGGGGTATCTCGCGAACCGCGGATCCTCCGCGGGGGTAGGTCGAGGTCCGCGGATCCTTCTCTCGTGGGTTGCTCGCAGTCCGCGAAGGACCCACAGAGGATCCGCGGTACTCGAGATTCGTGCGCGGCAGGACGCGCGGACCGCGAACTTTCCCGGCGGGCTCGCGGGTTACGCTCGCGAAACCGCGAACCTCCCACAAGGAACGCCCTACCGTAGACCGAGCGAACCGCGAGAGGGCTCTTTCGGGGCGTTCGCTGTAACAACAGTGTCGGAGCGGACCGTCCGCGCTTGGAGCCGGTCCCCAGCGCCTGGTGGGTATGCAGTCCCGGATGGAGCGGTGCGGGAGGGTTGCATAGTACAAAAAGTGCACGGCGTCCGTCAGCCACCTGGTATAATTCGGAAAATCAGGGTGAGATATTCGGAAAATTTTGGAATATTTGGAAAATTTTGGAATATTTGGAATACTTTTGGAATATTTGGAATATTTGGAATGTTTGGAATATTTGGAATATTTTTGGAATATTTGGAATATTTGGAATATTTAGAATATTTGGAATATTTAGAATATTTGGAATATTTAGAATATTTGGAATATTTTTGGAATATTTTTGGAATATTTTTGGAATATCTGGAATATACGTTGGAATATCTGGAATAGGTTGGAATACCTGCAAAAAAATTGAATTTTAAAATGACCGGAACAATTTTTCAACCCAGAAAGCTTCTCTCTGGTGGAACACAATCTTCAAGGACGGTCAAATACCCTACTTTGAGGATCGTTTACGGCAGCGAGCTCAATTTTCCTGATCTCGCTATCGTGAACCATGGGTTGGTTCTGTTGGCTTTATAAGTCTATCAGTAACGAGCCCCCCGCCCGGCGCCCGATCTGCCGACTGCGGGGTAAAGCAACCGGCCGGCCCAGCCCATGGGCTGCATTTTGCATTTGCAATCCGCCCGCTCATGCTCGCCTCATATCCCTATGTTCCATGCTGCTCAGCCTCAGCTAAGCTCGTATACTGCTGGGTTCGGAAGCTCCAGCCGGCCTCATTTTTCGCACGCACATGCTACAAAAATCAGTCCAATTTCAGCGTCGCCATTGACGCTTTCACGACACTGACAACTATGCTCTAGGTCACGATTCTGTTGCTGCTGGTCGCCGAGCGTTCGAATATCATGTCCATGTCCATACCCAGGGGTCTACTAGGAAGAATGTTATGACTACCACCTCTGTATGGTGTAACCACCGAAGATTATATTGGAATACCCGGAATACTGTAGGATTATATAGAATTCGGATAATCAGGAGTATGTGGAATAGCAGGAATATGTGGAATATTTTTGGAATATTTGGAATATGTGGAATATTTTTGGAATATTTGGAATATTTGGAATATTTGGAATATTTGGAATATTTGGAATATTTGGAATATTTGGAATATTTGGAATATTTGGAATATTTGGAATATTTGGAATATTTGGAATATTTTTGGAATATTTGGAATATTTTTGGAATATTTGGAATATCTGGAATATCTTGGAATATCTGGAATATTTTTGGAATATTTTTCAATGTGTACACGGAATATCCAAGTGGTCGACCCCTCGGTTATTACTGCATGGGGGCGACGAATCGCTCTGCTAACCTCCCCGCCCCGCCTGCCAGAGAGCGAAAAGGGGTACAAGATCAAAAATCTATAAGGGTTGGGGAGGGACACGCCTGAGGGTACGCCCCGCCGGGGCTATGGCGAACGCGCGCACAGGCTAGGGAAGTCCAGCCCTGTTCTTGCTTGCCCAGCAGGCTTGCAAGAGCAGCCGAGAGCAGCCGTCTGATTCCGGAAAGCGGTTAGTAATGTCCTCTCTCTTGCTCCTTATGGCTTCGCCTCATTAGTGCGACAAGGACAGATAGACGAAACGCGGACGAAACCGACTCTTAAAATCTGACGGCAGGAGCTCGTCAGGCAAGTCAGCTGGGCGGGTACAGCGGCGACTTTAGCTCACCACCGTGCCTGGTGCCTGGCATGCTGCACCGGAGCCCTCCTAGCGGTACGGGTCCCACGCCGGTAGCCGCCTCGACGCACCGATACGTGAGGTAGGGGTTGATGTAGTGGCGAGCGGCGCGGCGGCGTGCGTGCGGGAGGCTAAAGGACTGAAGGGCGAGGAGCCAGCCAAGGACGAGCGGAGGGCAGGGTGGTGTGCCCGGGTGTGCCTCAAATAGAGGCCGCCTTGTTGTCTGTCAAGTGACCCCGCATCCCCTCCGAAATTGTGTAGATTTGGGCCAAAAGAGCCAAAACGACCCAGGAATGAGTGAAATGTGGAGAATTAGGGCAAGTACGCTCTTTTTAGCCCGCCCTTCTGCTTTGAAAAAGCTTCAGAGCGGGCTTATGCAATCGATCTGGTGTCTGTCTGTCTGTCTGTCTGTTCCACTCGAAAGAGTTGAGCTAGAGAGTTGAAATTTTTAGGGTATCGTAAGGGTCACTCCTGGACAACGAAACGCCTGGTGCAAATCCTGCCAACCCTCATTAAGGCACTGGAAAAAATTATTAAAGTTTTCACGGAATAAACGAAAAACAATTTTTTTTCAACTTTTTCTAACCCCGTCGACCCGTACCTCTCCGGAAGCGTCTTTTCGCGTCTAGTTCAATGGTGCACACCGTTTTACGAAAAAGTGGACCCAGCTCGCGACTACACTGTAACAAGCAGGCCCGCCCTTCCGCCAAACGTCGTTGCCAGCTCCGCTTTGCTACGCTGGCAACTCCGTTCGGCCGGGGGCGTGCCTGCTTGGCCTGCCGGCGGCGTTCGGTCGGGCCTTCGGCCCGACCCCTAAGTCACACAGAACGTCCTCTTAGCTTGCAAATGATCGGGCCTGCGGCCCGTAAAGGCATTCTCTTCGGAAAGAGGCAGTTTGTAACGGTGAACCACCGAAACTACAGCCCTCCCTTCTGCTTTGAAAACGTGCCGATAGTGACTAAACGGTCAGTTATTCGGCAAAAAAGGGGAGTCAGAAATCTCGAAAAATGTCGAAATACGTAAGTTCGGCCTCAGATGGAACGGTCGAACTCGGACTTTATTTGGCAGCAGTTGGCAACACTGAATTACGCTCGTCGAAACGATTTTAACGATATATGCGTCGAGGGGTGTCGAAAATTTCAAAAACTGTCGAAATATGTCGAAAATTTTCGAAATATGTAGAAATACGTCAAAAAAGTCGAAAAATCTCGAAATATCTTAAAAATGTTGAGATACATCGAAAAATATGGAAAATGTCCAAAAACCATCGAAAAATATCGAAAAATGAGGGATAATGTCGAAAAATGTCAAAGAATATCAAAAATTGTCAAAAATGTTTACATATATCAAAATATCTCGAAATATGTCAACAATGTCGAAAAATATCAAATAACATCGAAAATTATCAAAAATGTCAAAAATTATCGAAAATTATCGAAAATTATCGAAAAATATCGAAAAATATCGCAAATGTCGAACAATATCGAAAAACAACGAAAAATGTCGAAAATATCGAAAAACATCGGAAAATATCGAGAAATGTCGAAAATAATCGAAATGTTTGAGTTTTGACGAATGGCAACACTGAAAATTGAAAAACGGTTGGCACCACTGAATTGCGCTCGAAAAGACGGTTCTAGAGAGGTGCGGGTCGATGGGGTTCGTAAAAGTTGAAAAGTGGGTCAATTTGGGGTGCTTTTTACAGTGTAGTCGCGAGTTGGGTCCTTTTTATCGAAAAACGGTGGGCGCCATTGAACTGGACGCGAAAAGACGCTTCCGGGGAGGTACGGGTCGACGGGGTTGAGAAAAGTTGAAAACTGGACCAATTACGGGTGCTTTTTACAGTGTAGTCGCGAGCTGGGTCCATTTTTTCGTAAAAGGGTGTGCACCATTGAACTGGACGCGAAAAGACGCTTCCGGAGAGGTACGGGTCGACGGGGTTGGAAAAAGTTGAAAAATTTTTTTTTGTTTATTCCGTGAAAACTTTAATAATTTTTTTCAGTGCCTTAATGAGGGTTGGCAGGATTTGCACCAGGCGTTTCGGTGTCCAGGAGTGACCCTTAAAATACCCTAAAAATCTCAACTCTCTAGCTCAACTCCTTCGAGTGGAACTGACAGACAGACAGACAGACACCAGATCGATTGCATAAGCCCGCTCTGAAGCTTTTTCAAAGCAGAAGGGCGGGCTAAAAAGCACCCGTAATTGGTTCAGTTTTCAACTTTTCTCAACCCCGTCGACCCGTACCTCCCCGGAAGCGTCTTTTCGCGTCCAGTTCAATGGCGCCCACCGTTTTTTGATAAAAAGGACCCAACTCGCTACTACACTGTAACAAGCAGGCCCGCCCTTCCGCCAAACGTCGTTGCCAGCTCCGCTTTGCTACGCTGGCAACTCCGTTCGGCAGGGGGCGTGCCTGCTTGGCCTGCCGGCGGCGTTCGGTCGGGCCTTCGGCCCGACCCCTAAGTCACACAGAACGTCCTCTTAGCTTGCAAATGATCGGGCCTGCGGCCCGTAAAGGCATTCTCTTCGGAAAGAGGCAGTTTGTAACGGTGAACCACCGAAACTACAGCCCTCCCTTCTGCTTTGAAAACGTGCCGATAGTGACTAAACGGTCAGTTATTCGGCAAAAAAGGGGAGTCAGAAATCTCGAAAAATGTCGAAATACGTGAGTTCGGCCTCAGATGGAACGGTCGAACTCGGACTTTATTTGGCAGCAGTTGGCAACACTGAATTACGCTCGTCGAAACGATTTTAACGATATATGCGTCGAGGGGTGTCGAAAATTTCAAAAACTGTCGAAATATGTCGAAAATTTTCGAAATATGTAGAAATACGTCAAAAAAGTCGAAAAATCTCGAAATATCTTAAAAATGTTGAGATACATCGAAAAATATGGAAAATGTCCAAAACCATCGAAAAATATCGAAAAATGAGGGATAATGTCGAAAAATGTCAAAGAATATCAAAAATTGTCAAAAATGTTTACATATATCAAAATATCTCGAAATATGTCAACAATGTCGAAAAATATCAAATAACATCGAAAATTATCAAAAATGTCAAAAATTATCGAAAATTATCGAAAATTATCGAAAAATATCGAAAAATATCGCAAATGTCGAACAATATCGAAAAACAACGAAAAATGTCGAAAATATCGAAAAACATCGGAAAATATCGAGAAATGTCGAAAATAATCGAAATGTTTGAGTTTTGACGAATGGCAACACTGAAAATTGAAAAACGGTTGGCACCACTGAATTGCGCTCGAAAAGACGGTTCTAGAGAGGTGCGGGTCGATGGGGTTCGTAAAAGTTGAAAAGTGGGTCAATTTGGGGTGCTTTTTACAGTGTAGTCGCGAGTTGGGTCCTTTTTATCGAAAAACGGTGGGCGCCATTGAACTGGACGCGAAAAGACGCTTCCGGGGAGGTACGGGTCGACGGGGTTGAGAAAAGTTGAAAACTGGACCAATTACGGGTGCTTTTTACAGTGTAGTCGCGAGCTGGGTCCATTTTTTCGTAAAAGGGTGTGCACCATTGAACTGGACGCGAAAAGACGCTTCCGGAGAGGTACGGGTCGACGGGGTTGGAAAAAGTTGAAAAATTTTTTTTTGTTTATTCCGTGAAAACTTTAATAATTTTTTTCAGTGCCTTAATGAGGGTTGGCAGGATTTGCACCAGGCGTTTCGGTGTCCAGGAGTGACCCTTAAAATACCCTAAAAATTTCAACTCTCTAGCTCAACTCCTTCGAGTGGAACAGACAGACAGACAGACAGACACCAGATCGATTGCATAAGCCCGCTCTGAAGCTTTTTCAAAGCAGAAGGGCGGGCTAAAAAGCACCCGTAATTGGTTCAGTTTTCAACTTTTCTCAACCCTGTCGACCCGTACCTCCCCGGAAGCGTCTTTTCGCGTCCAGTTCAATGGCGCCCACCGTTTTTTAGCCCGCCCTTCTGCTTTGAAAAAGCATAAAAGCGGGCTTATGCAAACGACCTCGTGTCTGTCTGTGTGTCTGTGTGTCTGTCTGTCTGTCTGTTCCACTAGAAGGAGATGAGCTAGAGACTTGAAATTTTCAGGGTGTCAACAGTTTTACTCCTAGACAACGAAACGCCTACGGCAAATCCTGCCAACCCTCATTAAGGCACTGAAAAAAATTATAAAAGTTTTCACAGAATTAAAAAAAAATGAAATAATTCAACTTTTTCCAACCCCGTCGACCCGTACCTCTCCGGAAGCGTCTTTTATCGTCTAGTTCAATGAAGCACACCGTTTTACGAAAAAATGGACCCAGCTCGCGACTACACTGAAAAAAGCACCCGTAATTGGTCCAGTTTTCAACTTTTCTCAACTCCATCGAGCTGCACCTTCCCGGAAGCGTCTTTTCGCGTCCAGTTCGATGGCGCCCACCGTTTTTCGATAAAAAGGACCCAACTCGCGACTACACTGTAAAAAGCACCCAAAATTGACCCACTTTTTAGCCCGCCCTTCTGCTTTGAAAAAGCATAAAAGCGGGCTTATGCAAACGACCTCGTGTCTGTCTGTCTGTGTGTCTGTGTGTCTGTCTGTTCCACTAGAAGGAGATGAGCTAGAGACTTGAAATTTTCAGGGTGTCTACAGTTTTACTCCTAGACAACGAAAGGCCTACGGCAAATCCTGCCAACCCTCATTAAGGCACTGAAAAAAATTATAAAAGTTTTCACGGAATTTATAATTCAACTTTTTCCAACCCCGTCGACCCGTACCTCTCCGGAAGCGTCTTTTCGCGTCTAGTTCAATGGTGCACACCGTTTTACGAAAAAATGGACCCAGCTCGCGACTACACTGTAAAAAGCACCCAAAATTGACCCACTTTTCAACTCTTACGAACCCCATCGACCCGCACCTCTCTAGAACCGTCTTTTCGAGCGCAATTCAGTGGTGCCAACCGTTTTTCGATTTCCAGTGTTGCCAATCGTCAAAACTCAAACATTTCGATTATTTTCGACATTTCTCGATATTTTCCGATATTTTCGACATTTTTCGTTGTTTTTCGATATTTTTTGATATAATTCGACATTTTCGATATTTTTCGACATTTTCGATAATTTTCGATATTTTTCGATAATTTTCGATAATTTTTGATATTTTTTGACATTTTTGATAATTTTCGATGTTTTTTGATATTTTGCGACATTTTTGACATATTCCGACATATTTCGATATTTGTAAACATTTTTGACAATTTTTGATATTCTTCGACATTTTTCGACATTATCCCTCATTTTTCGATGTTTTTCGACATTATCCATATTTTTCGATAGATCTCAACATTTTTGAGATATTTCGAGATTTTGCGACATTTTTTACGAATTTCTACATATTTCGACAATTTTCGACATATCTCGACAATTTTTGAAATTTTCGACACCCCTCGACGCCTATACCATTAAAATTGGTTCGACGAGCGTAATTCAGTGTTGCCAACTGCTGCCAAATAAAGTCCGAGTTCGGCCGTTCCATCTGAGGCCAAACTCACGTATTTCGACATTTTTTCGAGATTTCCGACTTTCCTTTTTTGCCGAGTAACTGACCGTTTAGTCACTATCGGCACGTTTTCAAAGCAGAAGGGAGGGCTGTAGTTTCGGTGGTTCACCGTTACAAACTGCCTCTTTCCGAAGAGAATGCCTTTACGGGCCGCAGGCCCGATCATTTACATGCTAAGAGGACGATCTGTGTGACTTAGGGGTCGGGCCGAAGGCCCGACCGAACGCCGCCGGCAGGCCAAGCAGGCTCGCCCCCTGCCGAACGGAGTTGCCTGCGTAGCAAAGCGGAGCTGGCAACGACGTTTGGCGGAAGGGCGGGCCTGCTTGTTAACTTTTACGAACCCCATCGACCCGCACCTCTCTAGAACCGTCTTTTCGAGCGCAATTCAGTGGTGCCAACCGTTTTTCAATTTCCAGTGTTGCCAATCGTCAAAACTCAAACATTTCGATTATTTTCGACATTTCTCGATCTTTTCCGATATTTTCGACATTTCTCGATCTTTTCCGATATTTTCGACATTTTTCGTTGTTTTTCGATATTTTTTGATATAATTCGACATTTTCGATATTTTTCGACATTTTCGATAATTTTCGATATTTTTTGATAATTTTCGATAATTTTTGATATCTTTTGACATTTTTGATAATTTTCGATGTTTTTTGATATTTTGCGACATTTTTGACAAATTCCGACATATTTCGATATTTGTAAACATTTTTGACAATTTTTGATATTCTTCGACATTTTTCGACATTATCCCTCATTTTTCGATGTTTTTCGACATTATCCATATTTTTCGATAGATCTCAACATTTTTGAGATATTTCGAGATTTTGCGACATTTTTTACGAATTTCTACATATTTCGACAATTTTCGACATATCTCGACAATTTTTGAAATTTTCGACACCCCTCGACGCCTATACCATTAAAATTGGTTCGACGAGCGTAATTCAGTGTTGCGAACTGCTGCCAAATAAAGTCTGAGTTCGGCCGTTCCATCTGAGGCCGAACTCACGTATTTCGACATTTTTCGAGATTTCCGACTCCCCTTTTTTGCCGAATAACTGACCGTTTAGTCACTATCGGCACGTTTTCAAAGCAGAAGGGAGGGCTGTAGTTTCGGTGGTTCACCGTTACAAACTGCCTCTTTCCGAAGAGAATGCCTTTACGGGCCGCAGGCCCGATCATTTACATGCTGAGAGGACGTTCTGTGTGACTTAGGGGTCGGGCCGAAGGCCCGACCGAACGCCGCCGGCAGGCCAAGCAGGCACGCCCCCTGCCGAACGGAGTTGCCTGCGTAGCAAAGCGGAGCTGGCAACGACGTTTGGCGGAAGGGCGGGCCTGCTTGTTGATAAAAAGGACCCAACTCGCTACTACACTGTAACAAGCAGGCCCGCCCTTCCGCCAAACGTCGTTGCCAGCTCCGCTTTGCTACGCTGGCAACTCCGTTCGGCAGGGGGCGTGCCTGCTTGGCCTGCCGGCGGCGTTCGGTCGGGCCTTCGGCCCGACCCCTAAGTCACGCAGAACGTCCTCTTAGCTTGTAAATGATCGGGCCTGCGGCCCGTAAAGGCATTCTCTTCGGAAAGAGGCAGTTTGTAACGGTGAACCACCGAAACTACAGCCCTCCCTTCTGCTATGAAAACGTGCCGATAGTGACTAAACGGTCAGTTATTCGGCAAAAAAGGGGAGTCAGAAATCTCGAAAAATGTCGAAATACGTAAGTTAGGCCTCAGATGGAACGGTCGAACTCGGACTTTATTTGGCAGCAGTTGGCAACACTGAATTACGCTCGTCGAAACGATTTTAACGATATATGCGTCGAGGGGTGTCGAAAATTTCAAAAACTGTCGAAATATGTCGAAAATTTTCGAAATATGTAGAAATACGTCAAAAAAGTCGAAAAATCTCGAAATATCTTAAAAATGTTGAGATACATCGAAAAATATGGAAAATGTCCAAAAACCATCGAAAAATATCGAAAAATGAGGGATAATGTCGAAAAATGTCAAAGAATATCAAAAATTGTCAAAAATGTTTACATATATCAAAATATCTCGAAATATGTCAACAATGTCGAAAAATATCAAATAACATCGAAAATTATCAAAAATGTCAAAAATTATCGAAAATTATCGAAAATTATCGAAAAATATCGAAAAATATCGCAAATGTCGAACAATATCGAAAAACAACGAAAAATGTCGAAAATATCGAAAAACATCGGAAAATATCGAGAAATGTCGAAAATAATCGAAATGTTTGAGTTTTGACGAATGGCAACACTGAAAATTGAAAAACGGTTGGCACCACTGAATTGCGCTCGAAAAGACGGTTCTAGAGAGGTGCGGGTCGATGGGGTTCGTAAAAGTTGAAAAGTGGGTCAATTTGGGGTGCTTTTTACAGTGTAGTCGCGAGTTGGGTCCTTTTTATCGAAAAACGGTGGGCGCCATTGAACTGGACGCGAAAAGACGCTTCCGGGGAGGTACGGGTCGACGGGGTTGAGAAAAGTTGAAAACTGGACCAATTACGGGTGCTTTTTACAGTGTAGTCGCGAGCTGGGTCCATTTTTTCGTAAAAGGGTGTGCACCATTGAACTGGACGCGAAAAGACGCTTCCGGAGAGGTACGGGTCGACGGGGTTGGAAAAAGTTGAAAAATTTTTTTTTGTTTATTCCGTGAAAACTTTAATAATTTTTTTCAGTGCCTTAATGAGGGTTGGCAGGATTTGCACCAGGCGTTTCGGTGTCCAGGAGTGACCCTTAAAATACCCTAAAAATTTCAACTCTCTAGCTCAACTCCTTCGAGTGGAACAGACAGACAGACAGACAGACACCAGATCGATTGCATAAGCCCGCTCTGAAGCTTTTTCAAAGCAGAAGGGCGGGCTAAAAAGCACCCGTAATTGGTTCAGTTTTCAACTTTTCTCAACCCCGTCGACCCGTACCTCCCCGGAAGCGTCTTTTCGCGTCCAGTTCAATGGCGCCCACCGTTTTTTGATAAAAAGGACCCAACTCGCTACTACACTGTAACAAGCAGGCCCGCCCTTCCGCCAAACGTCGTTGCCAGCTCCGCTTTGCTACGCTGGCAACTCCGTTCGGCAGGGGGCGTGCCTGCTTGGCCTGCCGGCGGCGTTCGGTCGGGCCTTCGGCCCGACCCCTAAGTCACACAGAACGTCCTCTTAGCTTGTAAATGATCGGGCCTGCGGCCCTTAAAGGCATTCTCTTCGGAAAGAGGCAGTTTGTAACGGTGAACCACCGAAACTACAGCCCTCCCTTCTGCTTTGAAAACGTGCCGATAGTGACTAAACGGTCAGTTATTATGCAAAAAAGGGGAGTCAGAAATCTCGAAAAATGTCGAAATACGTGAGTTCGGCCTCAGATGGAACGGTCGAACTCGGACTTTATTTGGCAGCAGTTGGCAACACTGAATTACGCTCGTCGAAACGATTTTAACGATATATGCGTCGAGGGGTGTCGAAAATTTCAAAAACTGTCGAAATATGTCGAAAATTTTCGAAATATGTAGAAATACGTCAAAAAAGTCGAAAAATCTTGAAATATCTTAAAAATGTTGAGATACATCGAAAAATATGGAAAATGTCCAAAAACATCGAAAAATATCGAAAAATGAGGGATAATGTCGAAAAATGTCAAAGAATATCAAAAATTGTCAAAAATGTTTACATATATCAAAATATCTCGAAATATGTCAACAATGTCGAAAAATATCAAATAACATCGAAAATTATCAAAAATGTCTAAAATTATCGAAAATTATCGAAAATTATCGAAAAATATCGAAAAATATCGCAAATGTCGAACAATATCGAAAAACAACGAAAAATGTCGAAAATATCGAAAAACATCGGAAAATATCGAGAATTGTCGAAAATAATCGAAATGTTTGAGTTTTGACGAATGGCAACACTGAAAATTGAAAAACGGTTGGCACCACTGAATTGCGCTCGAAAAGACGGTTCTAGAGAGGTGCGGGTCGATGGGGTTCGTAAAAGTTGAAAAGTGGGTCAATTTGGGGTGCTTTTTACAGTGTAGTCGCGAGTTGGGTCCTTTTTATCGAAAAACGGTGGGCGCCATTGAACTGGACGCGAAAAGACGCTTCCGGGGAGGTACGGGTCGACGGGGTTGAGAAAAGTTGAAAACTGGACCAATTACGGGTGCTTTTTACAGTGTAGTCGCGAGCTGGGTCCATTTTTTCGTAAAAGGGTGTGCACCATTGAACTGGACGCGAAAAGACGCTTCCGGAGAGGTACGGGTCGACGGGGTTGGAAAAAGTTGAAAAATTTTTTTTTGTTTATTCCGTGAAAACTTTAATAATTTTTTTCAGTGCCTTAATGAGGGTTGGCAGGATTTGCACCAGGCGTTTCGGTGTCCAGGAGTGACCCTTAAAATACCCTAAAAATTTCAACTCTCTAGCTCAACTCCTTCGAGTGGAACAGACAGACAGACAGACAGACACCAGATCGATTGCATAAGCCCGCTCTGAAGCTTTTTCAAAGCAGAAGGGCGGGCTAAAAAGCACCCGTAATTGGTTCAGTTTTCAACTTTTCTCAACCCCGTCGACCCGTACCTCCCCGGAAGCGTCTTTTCGCGTCCAGTTCAATGGCGCCCACCGTTTTTTGATAAAAAGGACCCAACTCGCTACTACACTGTAACAAGCAGGCCCGCCCTTCCGCCAAACGTCGTTGCCAGCTCCGCTTTGCTACGCTGGCAACTCCGTTCGGCAGGGGGCGTGCCTGCTTGGCCTGCCGGCGGCGTTCGGTCGGGCCTTCGGCCCGACCCCTAAGTCACACAGAACGTCCTCTTAGCTTGTAAATGATCGGGCCTGCGGCCCTTAAAGGCATTCTCTTCGGAAAGAGGCAGTTTGTAACGGTGAACCACCGAAACTACAGCCCTCCCTTCTGCTTTGAAAACGTGCCGATAGTGACTAAACGGTCAGTTATTATGCAAAAAAGGGGAGTCAGAAATCTCGAAAAATGTCGAAATACGTGAGTTCGGCCTCAGATGGAACGGTCGAACTCGGACTTTATTTGGCAGCAGTTGGCAACACTGAATTACGCTCGTCGAAACGATTTTAACGATATATGCGTCGAGGGGTGTCGAAAATTTCAAAAACTGTCGAAATATGTCGAAAATTTTCGAAATATGTAGAAATACGTCAAAAAAGTCGAAAAATCTTGAAATATCTTAAAAATGTTGAGATACATCGAAAAATATGGAAAATGTCCAAAAACATCGAAAAATATCGAAAAATGAGGGATAATGTCGAAAAATGTCAAAGAATATCAAAAATTGTCAAAAATGTTTACATATATCAAAATATCTCGAAATATGTCAACAATGTCGAAAAATATCAAATAACATCGAAAATTATCAAAAATGTCTTAAATTATCAAAAATGTCAAAAATTATCGAAAATTATCGAAAAATATCGAAAAATATCGAAAATGTCGAAAAATATCGCAAATGTCGAATAATATCGAAAAACAACGAAAAATGTCGAAAATATCGAAAAACATCGGAAAATATCGAGAAATGTCGAAAATAATCGAAATGTTTGAGTTTTGACGATTGGCAACACTGAAAATTGAAAAACGGTAGGCACCACTGAATTGCACTCGAAAAGACGGTTCTAGAGAGATGCGGGTCGATGGGGTTCGTAAAAGTTGAAAAGTGGGTCAATTTTGAGTGCTTTTTAGCCCGCCCTTCTGCTTTGAAAAAGCTTTAGAGCGGGCTTATGCAATCGATGCGGTGTCTGTCTGTCTGTCTGTCTGTCTGTTTGTCTGTCTGTTCCACTCGAAGGAGTTGAGCTAGAGAGTTGAAATTTTTAGGGTATCTTAAGGGTCACTCCTGGACACCGAAACGCCTGGTGCAAATCCTGCCAACCCTTATTAAGGCACTGAAAAAAATTATAAAAGTTTTCACGGAATTAAAAAAAAATCAACTTTTTCCAACCCCGTCGACCCGTACCTCTCCGGAAGCGTCTTTTCGCGTCTAGTTCAATGGTGCACACCGTTTTACGAAAAAAATGGACCCAGCTCGCGACTACACTGTAAAAAGCACCCGTAATTGGTCCAGTTTTCAACTTTTCTCAACCCCATCGAGCGGCACCTCCCCGGAAGCGTCTTTTCCCCTAACAGAAGTTGAAATCCCAAAATTGTCCCTTTGAAGTACCAAAGTTGTCCCTCTACTTTTCAAGGGACTTGGAGGGGATTTGGCACTTGCTCAAATCCCTCTGAAGTCCCTGCCCCCCGAAATCCCTCCGAAGTTCCATTTGCGATCGCGATGCCTTTTTGACCTAATCGAAAAAGTGGTTTAGGAGGACTCCTAGGTCGTTTTTAACACGTCACACGGAATTCAGGTGTTCAGAAATAATATACTAATATATAGATGTCTCCTTCATACATGTTTCATCCATGAATGGTGCTTTAAAACCGCCAGACAGCTATGCGAATAGGATTCAGCGGTAGTTACGCAGGGACTTCAGAGGGATCTGAGCAAGGGCGAAAACCCCTTCAAGTCGTGAAATCCCAACTCCCTCATATGCTACTATTTGGGACTTCCAGGGGATTTGGACTTTGGGATCTCGAGGGACTTTGGACTTTGGGACAAATTTGGGATTTCAACTTCTGTTAGGGTCGCGTTCAGTTCGATGGCGCCCACCGTTTTTCGATAAAAAGGACCCAACTCGCGACTACACTGTAAAAAGCACCCAAAATTGACCCACTTTTCAACTCTTACGAACCCCATCGACCCGCACCTCTCTAGAACCGTCTTTTCGAGCGCAATTCAGTGGTGCCAACCGTTTTTCAAATTCCAGTGTTGCCAATCGTCAAAACTCAAACATTTCGATTATTTTCGACACTTCTCGATATTTTCCGATATTTTCCGATATTTTCGACATTTTTCGTTGTTTTTCGATATTTTTTGACATTATTCGACATTTGAGATATTTTTCGATATTTTCGACATTTTCGATAATTTTCGATATTTTTCGATAATTTTTGATATTTTTTGACATTTTTGATAATTTTCAATGTTTTTTGATATTATTCGACATTTTTGACATTTCCGACGTATTTCGATATTTGTAAACATTTTTGACAATTTTTGATATTCTTCGACATTTTTCGACACTATCCCTCATTTTTCGATGTTTTTCGATGTTTTTCGACATAATCCATATTTTTCGATATATCTCAACATTTTTGAGATATTTTGAGATTTTTCGACATTTTTTTACGAATTTCTACAGATTTCGACAAATTTCGACATATCTCGACAATTTTTGAAATTTTCGACACCCCTCGACGCCTATACTATTAAAATTGGTTCGACGAGCGTAATGCAGTGTTGCCAACTGCTGCCAAATAAAGTCCAAGTTCGACCGTTCCATCTGAGGCCGAACTCACGTATTTCGACATTTTTCGAGATTTCTGACTCCCCTTTTTTGCCGAATAACTGACCGTTTAGTCACTATCGGCACGTTTTCAAAGCAGAAGGGAGGGCTGTAGTTTCGGTGGTTCACCGTTACAAACTGCCTCTTTCCGAAGAGAATGCCTTTACGGGCCGCAGGCCCGATCATTTACAAGATAACAGGACGTTCTGAGTGACTTAGGGGTCGGGCCGAAGGCCCGACCGAACGCCGCCGGCAGGCCAAGCAGGGACGCCCCCTGTCGAACGGAGTTGCCAGCGTAGCAAAGCGGAGCTGGCAACGACGTTTGGCGGAAGGGCGGGCCTGCTTGTTACAGTGTAGTCGCGAGTTGGGTCCTTTTTATCGAAAAACGGTGGGCGCCATTGAACTGGACGCGAAAAGACGCTTCCGGGGAGGTACGAGTCGACGGGGTTGAGAAAAGTTGAAAACTGGACCAATTACGGGTGCTTTTTACAGTGTAGTCGCGAGCTGGGTCCATTTTTTCGTAAAAGGGTGTGCACCATTGAACTAGACGCGAAAAGACGCTTCCGGAGAGGTACGGGTCGACGGGGTTGGAAAAAGTTAATGTTTATTCCGTGAAAACTTTAATAATTTTTTTCAGTGCCTTAATGAGGGTTGGCAGGATTTGCACCAGGCGTTTTGGTGTCCAGGAGTGACCCTTAAGATACCCTAAAAATTTCAACTCTCTAGCTCAACTCCTTCGAGTGGAACAGACAGACAGACAAACAAACAGACAGATACCGCATCGATTGCATAAGCCCGCTCTAAAGCTTTTTCAAAGCAGAAGGGCGGGCTAAAAACTGGACCAATTACGGGTGCTTTTTACAGTGTAGTCGCCAGCTGGGTCAATTTTTTCGTAAAACGGTGTGCACCATTGAACTAGACGCGAAAAGACGCTTCCGGAGAGGTACGGGTCGACGGGGTTGGAAAAGTTGAATTTTTTTTTTTTTATTCCGTGAAAACTTTTATAATTTTTTTCAGTGCCTTAATGAGGGTTGGCAGGATTTGCACCAGGCATTTCGTTCTCCAGGAGTGACCCTTAAGGTACCCTAAAAATTTCAACGCTCTAGCTCAACTCCTTCGAGTGGAACAGACAGACAGACAGACAGACAGACAAACAGACAGACAGACAGACAGACACCGCATCGATTGCATAAGCCCGCTCTAAAGCTTTTTCAAAGCAGAAGGGCGGGCTAAAAAGCACCCAAAATTGACCCGCTTTTCAACTTTTACGAACCCCATCGACCCGCACCTCTCTAGAAAAGTCTTTTCGCGTCTATTTCAATGGTGCCCACCGTTTTTCAATGAGGTATTCCAGCGGTTAGAAGAAAAAGAAGAAGTTCCAAGATGGCCGCCGCGGAGGACAACAAACATTCAACTGTTTTCCGGAAAGCGTCTGCTGCAGCCGCTCGCGCTCGGGAACTCGTAAACGGTCTGATCTTTCGTAAAAGTGCGTGTAAGAGGGTCGAGTTTGGTATCGTCGGAAAGAGAAAAACGAGTAGAACACGAAAAAAAGGTTTAAAAGATTGTGTGGGCAATATTTATGTGCTTTAATAAGTAAAGAAGCAGTTTTGGTGCCGACTGCCTGCCGATTTACGGCCGAACGTGCGCGTAGGAGCCGGCGAGTCGCACAGAGTTTGCATTTAAACACTTGTTTAAAGTTTTTCAGGTACGAAATCAACTAATAGCGATATTTGCACTCATATCGTTCAAGAAAAATGTTTCTTTCACTGATTTTCTGTCTTTTTGTTTAGGCTTTCTGATGGATGTAAGTGCAGCTGTCGAAAATGGATGGATTTATCTACAGCCCAGTATGTTGTGCAATAATTTCTATTTGTATTTGATTTAATATACTTAATAGAACATAATAACCCTGTTGTGTAGCAAAACTTTTATGGAACCTATCTTGTCTTTTTCAGCTCGGGAAGGGTCATCTTTCAAAACCTCCTGGTCTCAGGAATGAGGGGAATATATGCTACATAACAGCTGTTTTGCAATGCATTCTCTCAGTTGCACCTCTCAGAGACTGCCTTGCTCAAGCTATTTGGTCTACAGGAGGGGACCAGCCAGTATTGCAAGCCCTCGAAACACTTGTTGTCGCCTTGCTCGTAACATGCAAAGAGACCTCGTACTCCTGTGAATCATTTCTTGTAAGTGAAATAATTAAATTGTGGATGTAACTTTAAGAAATTACCATCAATGTGCAGTGTCAACCCATCGCTTTGTTCTCTAGGCTACTCTCAAGACTCACTGGCAGCGTTATCGCCCATTTGAGCAAGAAGATTGCCGTGTTTTTCTCCAATACATTTTGGATGCACTTCATGAGGAGACACTGGTAATTTCTACTTTAGGTCGTGTAAGTCACACAGTATTATGTCATCGTAATCTATCCTTCTGATACAGATACCTTCTCCCACAGTATGATTTCAGAATTCCGACGTTCATGGTGGGTGCAACTGTGAAGATGATGGTAATACAAGCTTGGGCATCTAGAGAGAGGTCACCTGTATCTGTCTTTTTTGGCTCACTGCCTGTTCGTCATAATGTGTGCATGAACCCCACTTGTGGACACTCATGGACTGTTTGCGAACCTGTGTCTTTTTATGTAACGCTAAGTTTACCATCTGGGAACAAGTGTACTTTGCAGGTACATATTACTTTATCTTCATTAAGTGGAGCATTTTATTTTCAACTGATTATATTGACTGTATCAAATATTATTTTCAGGATTGTCTTCAAATGTGGGCATCAGAGGAAATACTGCCCGATGCAGAATGTCCAAAGTGTCCCCTTAAAGGTCGAAAATCCAGGATGATGATGGGACGCCTTCCACCTTTGCTAATTATTCAATTAGCCAGGTGAGTTCTTGTGCTTTACTTAACATTCCGGTGGTGTAATGTTACCAGTGTTTGCTAGACCCTGTTCACTTTCCATCTTTATATATTTACTTTTTAAATACTTGCTGCCTTAGATTCACCTTTGATGAACGTGGTGGCAGAGTAGACAGGACTCTAGTCGAGTATGGCCACTCTCTGGACATGAAGGATTATACTGTTCATGGCTTGCAGAGCAGCACGTCTTACACTTTAGTGGCAGTCACTTGCCATTCTGGAGGTTTGTCTTCTGGTCACTATACCTCTTTTTGCAACAGAGATAACAGGTAAATGAGTAATCTTCAACTTTTTGCTTTGTCACTAGTTTCCTGCCTGTGTTCCAATGTCATTCTAGTAAATGCTCACTTTTTCAGGTGGTTCCACTTTGATGACTCAAGAGTGAATACCACAACTGAAAGGAGAGTCATCTCAAGTGGCGCCTATTTTCTGTGGTATAAGATAAATGTGGAGAAAGCAGGAGACCTCCCCCTAGATGGCGACATGGCTTTAGTTCCAACAGCTGATCCTCAGAATGACAAGGGTATTGAAAGTCCACCCAGTCAGGCAGATAGTCAGGACACATATATCATGTCAGACCAAGCATACCAAGTGGAGTCTACAGGCTCTTCAGACTTTGACGAACCAGAGCTTCGTAAGAAAGGAAAGGCTTCACCTCCTGCTCACAGACTTGGTAAAAGAAAGCCAGTCAAGACAAGTCATCAAGCCGGTGGGAATGTGGACGCCTCAAAAATTCTTCCACAAGCTACCAAGAAGGGGAAAAAAATCAGTGTAAATATAGCATCTCTCAATTGTAACCATTTCTCGTACAGATGTTTATCTCGCCGTAACTATATTTAAATTATTGTAATTTTCTGTTTAACAGTTCCATCTAGACACTGATGGCATATGCAACCATACCCAGATTGATCTAGATGTTAGAGATCCCCTTCTGGAGAAATGCGATGTGAATGGAGGAGAATTGAATTTGGAAGCATTAAAGTCACACGCGGTCGTACAACTTGAGAGGCTGCTTAAAATATATGGTCTTCCCTCTAAAGGGAATAAACCTGAGCTTATTGAAAGGTATTCTTCATTGACACATTAACACTCCCATGTTCATCTTGTGGCGAGTCTAATGGTTTCCTTACTTTCAAATTGCTTATTTTTTGGAACCTCCTTTCTTTCAGACTACAGCATCATGTGAGAAGAGGCAAGGGGGATAAATTAGATCCTGGCTTTGAAGGGGGGCTATGGCACAAAAGGAAAAGGGCTCGACTGATGGTGAGTAATGTCTGAATAAAGTCCATCTATTTCTCAGGAACCCAAACACTAATTTGCTTTTCCCTTCTTTAAAAAATAGGAGGAACAAAATATTCAAAGTAACCTGCCAATTGTGCCCTTTGCTGGGAAGCCATGGAACCCTTTCCCTAGTGTGCACATTCCTGAAGGATTCCATTATTTAAATATCATTGAGTATTTTGAGGACATACCAGAAATGGATTACAGCTACCAAAAAGGAGTAGTTCAGGGTGATGCTTCTGCTCCAGTTGTTCCCCCTCTACATGAGGACACATCAGATGATGATATTGATGACATAGAACAGAAAGGTCCTGAAATGACCTTTGCAGATCTGTGCCGGAGGGCAATAAAGAAATGCATCAGCAAAGGAGAACAGTTTTTGTACAGTAACAGGCTTCTGTGCATGTTTGATCTCAAACGAGACAATCACTATTTCCTCAAGGCACAAGTGCAGGCATCCATGGAGGACAAAGTATATGGTGTTGTCATAATTTTGAATGTGAGTGATGGCTCCATATGCACAGCAGAGTGCTCTTGCAAAGCTAAGGCTCTTAAAAGGTGTGGCCATATAGCAGCTGTTTTTCTACGTCTGTGGCAACATGTTTTCACAAAAGGTTTTGAAGGTAAGTTAAAAATCAATAGGTCCAAGTTGCTAGATAGCTTTTATTTTTTTTTGACTTATGTAGGGGTTTTTTCTTCTGACATACAAAACTGTCACAAGCCCTCTGCTTCTTCTTCCTCCCATCTTACAAAAGGGTCATTGAAATTACACAAAACAGAACATACACGCATAACATCAGACAGTACATCGAGCATTGTATTTGGATAGACATATCTGATAAGTCTGAAATTTTCAATACGCCCTATCAATGTTTCTACATGAATACGTGCTGTTGCCACTGCTTTTTGAAGAAACATTTCCCTCTCTGTAAATGCTTGACGATTACCTAAGAATGGGGGTATGATTATGTCAATATCACGCTTGTTCAGATCTGCTTCCAGGTCAAATCCTCTATCCACCATAATAGCTTCTCCTGGATTAATGTAATCTAAAATACCAGATTTGAGAAACAGTTGCCTATCCGAAATATTACCTTCGAAGCCCTCACTTACATAGGACAGACCACCATAACAAGAGGATGCCACCACAAATTTTGCTGTATTGGTTGACTTATATGACGAATAAGTGTTACTCTGTTGTTCAAAATTCTTTGGCTTCTGGATTTTTATTTCAGTGGCGTCAACAACACACCTTAAATTAGGGAATGGTTTGAAACATGCAGGCTTATTTTTCTCCTGGACCTGTACTGGCACAAACATAGCCTGCTCAAGGGTTTTAAATTTTAAGGACATAAATTTCACCCATGCTGTCACTATATTACTGATGGAAGAATCAGAAAGCCCAAACATTTTGCCCATATCTCTTTCAGGGTAACCACGTCTCAGTCTAACTAATGTCATCACTAAACAACTCTTTGGAGAATGTAAGGCGCCACATTCCCTACTAGGAGTATTCCTATTAACATAATACTTAAGTTGAGAGCACACATCGTATCCCCCCAGAAACTTGTAGAGGACCTCAAATGAATGTCTTGATATTCCAGTGAAATACTTGAAGTCTTCTTCAGACCAGTTGGGTGA
The DNA here is from genome assembly GCA_029379305.1 of Frankliniella fusca. Lineage (NCBI taxonomy): Eukaryota > Metazoa > Arthropoda > Insecta > Thysanoptera > Thripidae > Frankliniella > Frankliniella fusca. Next base: position 61,508 of record JAHWGI010000966.1, read on the forward strand.
TGTTGTCATCTTGTCAAATGATAGAAATGGCAAATCACACCCAACATTTTGGTCACGTACTTTAGGACCCCCGGCCTGCAAAAGACCAAAAAAAAAAAAATAATTAAAAAAAAATGTTAAAATGAATTACACTTAAAGTGAATGTATCTGTTTTTCTGTTGCAGCTGTGACAACAACAGGCAAACAGTGTTACTGGAGGGTATCTGGTGAAGGCAAGAACCCTGGCCTTCTAAGAGAAAAGCAGTATGAAAGTAGAAAACTCTTAGCAGGTAGAGTAAACTTTGATCCGAGACCAACTGCCTTTAAAACTGATGGCCCAATCAGTGAAGAGGAACTGAAGGAGTTTAAAGAAGACCTGGAGAAGTTAACTCCCACTTGCCTCTTCTTATACCATTTGGATAGTGGATTTATTCCAAGTACGGTGATGGACAGTGAGGTGGTGTTAGATCTCGAGACAAATGAAGGATTGCTGATGCTCACTGAGGAATGCAGCAAGTTGCTTTGGAAATTAGCGAAAAAGTGTGATGGCCAAAACCGTCCCTTTGAGGTCCCAAACACTATGGGACAGCACACTTCCATAATATGGCATCAAGAACGAGCCCTCTGTGTGAACCCTTCCTCAGCAAAGACATTTTTAGGATTAGCAAAGGACATAACAATTATAAAGTGGATGAGGAAGAAAATTTGGCTGATGGAGAACTTTGAAAATGAAGCAATGAGAGAAGGCAAGAGATTGGAGGGAACTGCACGAAAAAAATGTGAGGCTAAACTGAAAAGAGAATGTAATGAAGGGTACAGTATTATTGAAACAGGATTGTGGAAGAATCCTAAGTACCCACAAATGGCATGCAGCCCAGATGGATTAATTATCCTAGCAGGGGAGCAGACTAAACTCCTTGAAATAAAGGTTCTGACCATGGTGAACTACAGTGTGCCCATACCAGAAGACACCAATGAAGTTTCAAAAAAAGATGGAGGAGTAAAGACCCAAGACAAATCTACAAATTATTATAACTTTAAAACCATAAATCCTGAAAATTTTGAAGAAGAAATGACCAAAGAGCAGAGAAGTAACTTTTATCTGAAGAGGAATAAAGAAGGGGAAATAGAACTGAAACCTAAACATCAGTACAACTACCAGATACAGATGTCCCTAGATATACTGGAACTGTCTGAGTGCATCCTTTGTGTGTATTCAACAACTGGATGTCTACTAGTCACAGTGAAGTATGATCCATTTTTCTGGGAAGAGAAGAGAGCCAGGCTCATCCACAAACACCGGGAGCTTATCATCCCAGAAGCAATACTTGGGAGAACCAAGCGATGGCTTCCACCTGTCAAAATAATGTATTCGGAATTCCATGAGGATCCTACAGATAATTACTTTGAGACTGGGGCCAGTACCAAAAATTTACCTTACCATGTGATAACTTGGTGATAAATATTTTAAGCTACTATTGTAACTATGACTCTCAAGTAAGACTGCAATTTGCTATTAATATTTAATATTGAAGAGTACCTTCACATGTTTATCAGTATATTTTTTAAATGTTTATGTGACTGTTTCTAATCTGAATTTTAAGACTGAATGTTTTTCTAATGCTTCTAACAGTATAATTAAGAATTATAAAAATGAATAAACACTGGTGTCTATTGTGTGAGTAGATACATACCTCATTTGCTGCATCTTTCGTCCCCCGTTTATTAACTCTATATTCTAGAGCTTCACTCTTGCTTGCAGCCTCAAAGGACCGTAGAGGTTCAGCCAGCAGGCTTTCAAAGCTAGCCTTATTCTTCGTAAACGTAGAGGAACAATCAGAACAGAAGCTAGCTTTCATAGCCCGTTCTAATTTCTGAGAGAAAGATAATGTATGTCAGTATGATTACTTTAAAACTTACAAAATATTTTTCTTTCCAAGGAGAAGAAAATTGTAACACATACCTCTCCAATTTTGAGAAAAGGGTTGTAATGTGGTGGAGTATCTTCATTTGGAACTTGTGACATACCCTCTTCTGGTTCTGTTCCCTCAGCTGCTTTCCTCTTCATTGTGCTCTCATTAATAATGATTGGGACAGCATTTTTTTTTCCAAAGAGGCAATAAGCTGGTAAAAGAAAGAAAAAATTATAAAGATGCTACTCTGAGTAGACGACAGATAGTCAGCAAAGAAATTCTGCACCCACTTGCTCGAGATCATGAGGAGAATTTCTGATAGCAGCATTAGAGACAAAACCAGCTGGGGACTGAATGTCCTGAAGTGCACGAGATTCATCATGTCCCAAGTCTCCATTGGGATCATCCACTTCGAAACTGTTCTCATGCTCCTGTTCCTGAAATGTGCATGAACAACAGCTTACGATATCTAGAGATTCTTCTGGTAACGTTTCAAAACTAGTTTTAAAATTACCTGGATTGGTGGTTCATAAAATCTGTTTAGGTCTGTATCTCGAACATTCGAGGGAAACCTTTTAGGTATGAAAGGTTTCATTGAGCCAGCAGGGGACTAAAAATTAAAAGAAAAAAAAGAAAAAAAAAAGGCAGCTTGACTAATATTTCACAGTAATGACAATCACTCACTCAGTTCACTTACCTGAAATGGAATAGGATGAGGGTTCTGCTTTGTTGGACCCACAGATCCTGTAAAGTGGCACGAACACACGTAGATCTTGGCCGGTAGCTTACGAGGAGTGCCGGCCACCCTACAGCGCATCATCCAAATCCTACACTTGGCAGGATCAGCAGGAAGTCTGTGCATTCTGCACTGAACTTTAACCTTTCCTTTGCCATGAGTGCAAAGAGGATAGGTACATTGCACCATGACAGAATAGTCTAAACAAAAAGACAGGAAATCAGTGAAAGAAACATTTTTCTTGAACGATATGAGTGCAAATATCGCTATTAGTTGATTTCGTACCTGAAAAACTTTAAACAAGTGTTTAAATGCAAACTCTGTGCGACTCGCCGGCTCCTACGCGCACGTTCGGCCGTAAATCGGCAGGCAGTCGGCACCAAAACTGCTTCTTTACTTATTAAAGCACATAAATATTGCCCACACAATCTTTTAAACCTTTTTTTCGTGTTCTACTCGTTTTTCTCTTTCCGACGATACCAAACTCGACCCTCTTACACGCACTTTTACGAAAGATCAGACCGTTTACGAGTTCCCGAGCGCGAGCGGCTGCAGCAGACGCTTTCCGGAAAACAGTTGAATGTTTGTTGTCCTCCGCGGCGGCCATCTTGGAACTTCTTCTTTTTCTTCTAACCGCTGGAATACCTCATTCAGTGTTGCCAATCGTCAAAACTCAAACATTTCGATTATTTTCGACATTTCTCGATATTTTCCGATATTTTTGACATTTTTCGTTGTTTTTCGATATTTTTGATATTGTTCGACATTTGCGGTATTTTTCGATATTTTTCGACATTTTCGATAATTTTCGATATTGTTCGAAAATTTTTGATATTTTATGACATTTTTGATATTTTTCGACATTGTTGACATATTCCGACATATTTCGATGTTTGTAAACATTTTTGACAATTTTTGTTATTCTTCGACATTTTTCGACATTATCCCTCATTTTTCGATGTTTTTCGATATTTTCCATATTTTTCGATATATCTCAACATTTTTAAGATATTTCGAGATTTTTCGACATTTTTGACGTCTACATATTTCGACAATCTTCGACATATTTCGATAATTTTTGAAATTTTCGACACCCCTTGACGCCTATATCGTTAAAATCGTTTCGACGAGCGTAATTCAGTGTTGCCAACTGCTGCCAAATAAAGTCCGAGTTCGACCGTTCCATCTGAGGCCGAACTCACGTATTTCGACATTTTTCGAGATTTCTGACTCCCCTTTCTTGCCGAATAACTGACCGTTTTTCCGTTTAGTCAATATCGGCACGTTTCAAAGCAGAAGGGAGGGCTGTAGTTTCGGTGGTTCACCGTTACAAACTGCCTCTTTCCGAAGAGAATGCCTTTACGGGCCGCAGGCCCCATCATTTACAAGCTAAGAAGACGTTCTGCGTGACTAAGGGGTCGGGCCGAAGGCCCGACCGAACGCCGCCGGCAGGCCAAGCAGGCACGCACCCTGCCGAACGGAGTTGCCAGCGTAGCAAAGCGGAGCTGGCAACGACGTTTGGCGGAAGGGCGGGCCTGCTTGTTACGCTTCTATTACGCATGCTATTGCGCCTGTATTACGGATAGAGTGACCCGACTATTAGTCGAGTTCATTCCCCCTCGCTCCAGCCCGTAGCGAATTTGCGCGGGCTAGTGCTCGGCGAGGACGCGGGACGCGGCCGCTTGCGACAACTCGACGGCCTGCTTGGTGGCGACGAGGACTTGCTTGCATGGGCGCGGCGCTGCTGGACGACCTGCTCGCTCATAAAGTCAGTGGCCTCGGACACGCGTCCCCGCACAGCGACTAGACTAACGTAGGCCGACGAGTACGTAGCACCTCTACGGCCAAGGGCGATTCCGCACTGCGTTTTCATCGCTCTGTCCTTGTTGCACTCATAGGGCTTACCCCAGACAAACCGGGTTGCGGACTAGACCCGGGGGGGGACCCGGGGGGGACCCGGGAGGGACCCGATTAATCACCGGAGTGTCCCGGGACAGACCCGGGAGGGACCCGGGTACCTCCCGTGAAACCACGGGGTGGGCCCCGGAGGGACCCGGTAAAGTCCGGTAATGTTCCGGGTAGGTGCCGACGTTTTGCCGTAAGCGCGCCGCCGGCGACCGCCGGGGCCGGTCGCAAGGCTCAGCCATCAGCCGATGCCTGAGGCGGTGGCGGCGCCGTCGCTGCGGTTCGCGGCAGCAAAGCGATGCCGACATAGGCGAGGGAGAGTCCCGAGGTAGAGCCGGGACGACCTTCCCCGGGCCTACCCCGGCCTCAACCGTGGCTCCTACCGGCTCAAGAGCAAAATTTTGCCCTGATTCCCCATCGGGCTGTCGGCCAGCTCAGGGCCAGCTCGATCGGACGAGGTTCGTACCGTCCACGCGGTTTAGCCTGACTCCCTTCTGTGACCCACCCGAGCCCCCACCGAGGTTTCATCGGATGGCCTTCGGGCCAGTGCCGGGTCCCTCCCGGGTCCTTCCCGGGGTGTCTCCCGGACCCCTCCCGGGCTGTAACAAGCACGGCTAAAACTAGGAATAATACACAAACGCTTGGCGCAGCTCCGACGCAGGGAGATTGGAGATTAGATCTTTTATAACAAATATCTTAAAAATTCAGTTCGAGCAAACTTCCACAACACTAAATCTTTATATTTTTGGCTAAAAATAAAGCACTAACAGCACACAAAATCACATCAAAAATTTGTGACGGGTATTTTTAATATAAGGGAAACGTTCCAGAAAGCGTAACCCAGAAATCATTTAAACACCTAAACTAGGCATCGGATAAGGTAAAAGTGATCGAAACCCATGTGATGACAACTGCCCTGACTGTCTATAATTTCAAGTTGTCTCTTTCAAAAATTTCATCTTCAAAATCTGTAGTATTCCCAAAATTTTAACCTTCTATTACTTTATATGAATTTTTTCTGAAAACAAAAACATAGGAAATCATAGTGCTAGGTCATACACTGAATAAGTAGTATGGTCAGACCTTAACATAACAGTGAAAAAGGTTTTGATCACTTTTGCCTTATCCGATACTATAACCGTCACTGCGGCTACAAAAGATTTTTGCTAAGTGCACGGACTAGCTAAACTTTAATGGTAGAGTGGCGTGAGTAAACTTGAGTTTCTTTTAGATATGGGCGCCAGAGAGTGATACACTCTCCTCAAGATTAAACAACATTCGTGCAGTGAGTACAGATATTTATTATAATAACAAGGCTAATCATTCATGAAAACAACAGTTAATTAAACCAGACATAATTATTCACTCCTCGAAAGTGATAACAGCATATAATATTAATGACTCAATATAGCAATTCCCAAAGGTAACGATGATATGATTTAACACTACGGCAACGCCGTGCAGCTAGGCCACCACTCCGACCGGCCCCGCCTGCGCCGGAGCGGTAGGCCACCAGCCTACCCTCCCGTCGCCCCTGCAGCCACGCACGGCGTCCGGCAGGCCCGCGGTGGTCTGAGTACAACACGAAGCATGATGCACTAGCCAAGAACACCACGGGCCCGCCGCGTCAGACGGGGCCGCGGGGCGCCGGTCGGGAAGCCGAAAAACAAAAAGCCTGGCAGGCTAGCGGACGCTAACAAAACACAGCGTTTCCAAGTCAGAATCTAACGACATGTAGACCATCAACAAAGAGTACACCAATCCTCAAGGTCATAAACTATTGCAATGCCACCGCGACGGAGAGAGAGGGAGCATCAGTTTCTTACGTTTTCATGTTGGAGGGAGCCGGGGCCCGGCCCGAAGGCACGGCGCCCCGCTCAGGCGGTGCGGCGTTGAGCGGCATCGCCGGCCGGGACGGCTGCTGTGATAAGGGCCTAGCCCCTCATGTCCGACAGCGTGGACGGTTGGAGATGCATCTAGCCCTCCTGGTGGAACGACACACTAACCGGGCCGCGGGCGGCACCGGTAGACTCCGCAAGGCCTAAGCCAGCAGGAAAAACACCCGCCCACACCAGAGGGGCAACGACAGTGATCTCACTCGCACACTAAACCACAATCATAATTCACACCCTGAAAAGCGAGAAACAACACACATCAAGGCGACGCAGACAGGCAACAAATTCGGACAAGCCAGGCCTGAGGCGGTCTCTCACCGCAGCATAGGTGTTGGGTGCACGCGGCTGAGGTTCCGGGTGTGATGGTCAGTAAACACAAGGCGTGCTTGTCGCCGGAGCAGAACTAGTCCGCCACCGCTGGCCGTCGGAGAGCGTCTCACCTCCGGTCAGTCGGCTCAGCAGCCGGGGACGGAAGGCGTCAGCTGCTGTACCAGCAGCGCTCCACCTGCCTTGCTGCCGAAACTCTCTCTACGGCAAGACGCGCGAGATTTGAACTCGAGATTTGAACTCTCCCTAATATCCCGGGAAGCCCCCGAATCATTTTTAACACGTTACAATACCTAGTTTAGGTGTTTAAATGGTTTCTCACTGTAAATTGGTTGGCGTCTTTAAACGCCAAAATTTTGGCGTCCTCTGAGAACGCCAAATTTTGGCGTTGAAAGACGCCAATATTTGGCGTTCTTCTTCTCAGAACGCCAAATCTTGGCGTCTTTGAACGCCAAGATTTGGCGTTCTCAGAGGACGCCAATATTTTGGCGTCTAAAGACGCCAACCAGTTTACAGTGCTGGGTTACGCTTTCTAGAACGTTTCCCTTATATGAAAAATACCCGTCACAAATTTTTGATATGTTGTTGAGTGCTGCTAGTACTTGATTTTGAGCCAAAAATATAAAGATTTAGTGTTGTGGAAGTTTGCTCAAACTGATTTTTTAAGATATTTGTTATAAAAGATCCAATTTTTTTTGAACAGATTAGGTCAATGTAGGGTCTATGGGGCTAAACATTTTCCTTATACCTGGTTTGCTTGGTATGAAGCCTTACTCTCATACACATTATTTATCTCCTAATCACAATGAAAACTTTTAAAAGCCGTAACAAAATGATCAAAATGGACATAGTCTCTAACTCTGCCAAATTAAGTCCGAAAAATCCTCCCAAAATTGGGGATGGTTTTGAGTCAGCACTAGTCAATCAAGCCTATTTTGGTCAAAATCTGGGGGGGGGGGGTAGGGGTCGGACCCCGTTTGAATCGGCCTGGAAACGCCCATTATTATTGTTAACCCGATTTAGCGTGCAGTTTTTGAACGATTGCTACAGGACCCATTGCACGACACCTACTACAACATAATATCAAAAAGTTTTCCTCCCTTCGCTCGGCACTTCGTCTTTCTGCCATTCAGCTTATGGATTTAGGTCTACACGGTACGCACTGATTCTTAAAAAGCAATTTTAAAAGTTTCAGTTCCAATGGGAACTCTAATATCTGCAGCATTACATTTTCAGTCGTTTGTTGAGCGTCCCCTGAAAGTAGGCAACCTGCACGTTTAGCCCCCTCCTCTGCTGTAAGCTAGATCCGCCCCTGAAAATGGTCCTGGTAAAATAACGAAAATAGGAAATAGGGATGGGGGGGGGGGGGGGGGGTTTAGGGCAATAATCGATAATAACCGGGTGTGAATGGAATAAATGGGTGGGTGTACCTGTACCGCCGGCTTGCATCACCTGGCGAAAATCGTCTTGGCACCACTGACTGCAGGCAAGGGAAACAGTGGTCTGTACCTACTCGATGCTCCCTGCCGGGCGAGGCGACCCGCGGCCGGGCCCGGAGCGCGTTTACTAGGTGACGGCGGGGGGGGGGGGGGGGGCTGCGGACACATCGGGTAGCATTGTGGCCATCCGTGGCGCCGCACCCCTCGCTCCTCGCTCTCTCCCAGTTCAGTGCTCGCTGGAGGCAAGGCAACCGTCACCTGTACCAGCCAGAGGGCCAGGACCTGTGGGGCGTCGACGTCATTGCACGTCACCGACCCCGCCGGCCCTAGTTTGCAAAGGCAACCCACCCCGGCTGGACCATCGCCATCCTGAGGCGTCTTCGACTGCCACTTACACCAACAATGGCTGGGCTGGGCTAGGCTGGGCGTGCTACTCAGGTGTCAATGCGGGCAGGACGACGGGTGTGCGCGCCACCCGCTCAACACCTGCACCCTGTCACCGGGCTGCCCTTCTCTCATGCTGACAGCCTACAAATACTGAATTTGAACAGCAATCGCCTCTCCGCGCGGGGTGGCGACCGAGTCTCAGGAGTCCCTCTCGAGCCCCTGCCGTGGCTTGGTGTAGGCAGGCCCGCAAGACATCCTTGCGAAAATGGTTGCCCAAGCTGCACGGCGGGCCAAGTGGCACGTTGCGCTGGTTGCGCGTCCCCTGCCTCTCCCTGCGTCGGAGCTGCGCCAAGCGTTTGTGTATTATTCCTAGCTTTAGCCGTGCTTGTTACAGCCCGGGAGGGGTCCGGGAGACACCCCGGGAAGGACCCGGGAGGGACCCGGCACTGGCCCGAAGGCCATCCGATGAAACCTCGGTGGGGGCTCGGGTGGGTCACAGAAGGGAGTCAGGCTAAACCGCGTGGAAGGTACGAACCTCGTCCGATCGAGCTGGCCCTGAGCTGGCCGACAGCCCGATGGGGTATCAGGGCAAAATTTTGCTCTTGAGCCGGTAGGAGCCACGGTTGAGGCCGGGGTAGGCCCGGGGAAGGTCGTCCCGGCTCTACCTCGGGACTCTCCCTCGCCTATGTCGGCATCGCTTTGCTGCCGCGAACCGCAGCGACGGCGCCGCCACCGCCTCAGGCATCGGCCGATGGCTGAGCCTTGCGACCGGCCCCGGCGGTCGCCGGCGGCGCGCTTACGGCAAAACGTCGGCACCTACCCGGAACATTACCGGACTTTACCGGGTCCCTCCGGGGCCCACCCCGTGGTTTCACGGGAGGTACCCGGGTCCCTCCCGGGTCTGTCCCGGGACACTCCGGTGATTAATCGGGTCCCTCCCGGGTCCCCCCCGGGTCCCCCCCGGGTCCCCCCCTAGTCCGCAACCCGGTTTGTCTGGGGTTGGCTTTGAGGAGCGAGAGAGAGGGCACTACTAAACGCGTTGAATTCGTTTGAATTAGCTTTAAATTTTGTTTTTAAAACAGCGAACAGCTATCACTGAAGGGTTCTCCCCGCGGGTGCGGCGCGGGCTGGCGCGGGCCCCGCGCCGGGCAGCGTCAGCCGACTGATTCAGAGGATCGCTCTCATTTCTCCCTCCTTGTTGCACCTACAGCGGTGACCTATGCTGGCCATGGTGGTGTTCCATGAGTGCGACGAGGACAGAGGAATGAAAGCGATCTTCGGAATCGCTCGGTAGCCTCTGGCTCCAGGCTCAGGCCGCTGCCGGCACTCGTCGCTCTGTCTCTCTCGCTCTGAAAGAGACTAGCGAGGAGTGCGAGAATGCTGTCTCTTTCGCACTCGAGGAGAGGGCCGGCCGACGCCGACGTGAGCCCGCTCTGTCTCGCTCGCTCTCAAGGAGTTTGCCGAGGGTGCAAGGACGCTCTGGCTCTCTCTCTCGCTCTCGCAGCCACGGAGTGGGCCTTACGAGTGCGCGCACCCGAATCGCTCAGCAGGTGCCGGAGTGTCCAAGCTGCTCTACACGAGGACCTGCATTCGCCTCCATGGCCGCGGTGTGGATTCTGGGAGGTGGTACATTTCTCTGCCTCCGTCCCTCCCCGACGCGAGGAGAAGGGGAGAGGGATGGATGGGAGGGGCACTGTTATTGTACGGGAGTCGTAAGAGAGCATCGATGGTGATGGTGTACCCAGGGGGCGGACTTAAGTGTTGTTTGGGAAACAGGTTACCAAGTGTAGCACAGATTTGTTTTCCCTTTTGGCTCAGGTGGTTATGTTGGTGCTGTTTGCAAGATTTTGTGCGTGCTATCTCGACGGCCAAATCGTGTAAAATGACCATAGTTGTGACCTAACCTCCAACGGAGCGACTGCTTTCTGTCTATTTCATGTTTGTTTTCAGTAATGTATCAGCTTCGTACCGGATAAATAGCTCTCGCGCTTCTGCATTTTCTTTCCATGTCTATGAAAAGCAGGGTTTAATCTAACGTCAAAAATGATTTGTTCAAATTCTCGCTCACACCAAAAATTGTACTGTGATCTGATGTGCTTCCTTACTATTTCATATGTAAACTTTCATTTGCTTTATTTCGTTAATTTATGTTGGTGGTTAGCTGAACTACCTGAAACCTGAACTGTGCATATCATGGTGCCAATGCCTTGCTCTTATTCTATTTATTTATTTATTTATTTTGAATTTTGCTGTAGGTGTTTACAAGGTGTGAATGCTGTTTACTCCGTGTTTCATCCACTCTCCAAATACAAGATTGTGTGAGGCTGCACTGTATTCGTTTTGCTGCGAGTCCCGTTCATCAAATTGAAGATGGAGATATGAGTGCATTTTCATCTGCAATGGTAGGTAAATAACGATTTCAGTTAAAAATTTGTAGTGAGGAAACGGTTTTAGACCATCAGTAATGAAATGTTTGTCCACCCCAGGTTTCTGACAACTACGGATTAGAACACCCAGGAGAAATGCAGTCGCATGTTGGGAGTGGAGGCCTTTCAGTGCTGACCCTTATAAAAGCTGTGAGGCTGAGTGGCAATTCAAAGAAAACGGTGTGCACTTATCTGTGACCATATTTTATCTCTTTGCGTTTGCCTGCCCCTCTGCAGTCTGCTTTTCCAAATGTAAGAGATTCAACTTATATCGGATGGGTTGAGAAAGAAGTTATTGTGATAGAACTAATTTGGTTTTTCAACAAACCTTTTCAGGTTTTGGATATTCTAAGCAGACATCCTCAACTACTCCCAAGAAAAACCATCATCAGCACTATTTCTGCCAAACTGTTTTTGTTATGATCGAGATAACAGTAAAAAAGATTCTGTGCAAATGTCGCAGCAAGTGTTCAGTGTGAAAGCGTAGTAATTCAGTAATTTAAAGTTGATAAGCCACATATATTTTTGAAGTCTTGCCAGGAAATCTATTATATAAAATTAAAGTTCATCATGCTATGTGTTATCAGGTTTAATTTTAAGAATGGAATAAGCTTCGATTCTCTTAAAAATTGTCATATTAATTTTGTGCTGCTTTTAAGACTTATATGACTGTTGATTTGTGCCTATCTGTTTTCACAAAGTGTGCGCTTATCCATTCGCCTTAACCTGTTTTTGTTTAATCGTGGAATCTTTATCTGGGAAGGCTTCTCGAGGTTTCTTTAACACTGATCGTTTTAAGTGCAGGTTTTGATGCCTACCTGTAGTATGGTCCAGTTGTTTTTGTGAGAGCAGTGGTCTAGAGGATTTTGATTGAATAGTAGGTGTCTTACAAGGGAATATCTCATGTTTCTCTTTGTTTTTAGAACTGTAACCAACCCGTCAGTCACTTCAAGTATCTGTCGATTGTAGTAAATGTTAAATAGTTGGTTTTTAAAAGGCGGATAAGAAATTCTTTCTAATCTTTATAGTAATTTGACACATGTTACTGCTGATTTGTGCCTTGCATAGCCAAACTTATTGTTTGCTTTTGGAATGCCTATATTTTGCTCAGTTGCAGTATTCCGTTAACCGTATGCCGCCTCGATTTCGTTTCTACCACTTCACAGAGACTTATGATTGTTAAGATTTAGCATTGCTTCTGCCTGATGCTTTGTGATTGCTTGCCATATTACTCATCATACCGTTCCTGTTCCAGGTGCGGCTGACTGTGGTTCAGTGACTGACGTATCTGCCCCTTTCCAGCTAGTGGTGTTAGTGCTTTTCAGCTTTCCTTCATTGTGTGCCTGGATCTGCGTTGGAGGGAGGAGTTTGTTTTCCTGAATTTCCGTCCTAAAGACATGAGCTTTGTTATGTTGGTATGTAGAGTTTCACTGACTGAGAGCCTATTGCTTTTATTACAACAGACCGCACTTTTGTTAACGACCACTGCTCAATTCCCAGTGGGGAATGAAACGTTTCGGATTTAACCAGGATTAATTCAAGATAAGTTTCAGTTTGACTATCTGAGTTATTCGTAGCAGAAACCTTTCATAAACGTCTCGCTGAAATTAATCTCGATCGGGCGGATCGCAAATTATTCTTTAGTCGGTGCTCGCGAAACGTTCTACCGCGATCGATTTCGAAATGATTGCGAAATGTTTTTCATTCATTAATCATAGTAGGACGTATAATGTTTTAATCGTTTCGAACCATATCCGAAAGGATATGGAATTCGGGAAACATTTTATGAGCTCTCCCGAATCTACGTAGGTTGTACTTCTGACATATAAATGAAGTTAACATGAACAGGACATTTGTTAAGTCCGGTTTGAAAATGTTTCGTTTGGAAGTTTTCAAACAACATAACACATCAAGAACATATTGAAAATTTATACTGGTGAATCAATTTTAATTGGAAGGAACCAGTGGTGGGCGTTATTTTATCTTGAGCATGTTGGTCCAGCGAAGACCAAACATGCTTCGTAAGAGATTATCTTTATATAATCTTTAGAAAACGTTTCCGGAACATATCACGAGGAGTGCTCTGGCCACAAGGGTTGTAGAATGGGGAACGCAACGGGACAGATTTCTACCAGAGAACCTCCGTGGGTAAGTGGGTAGCGCAGCCGCCCTGTAACCCAAAGGCTCAGGGTTCGAATCCGACTGGAGTCGGGCATTGGTGTGTGTATAATTCTGTGAAAATTGAAACTACTTTGCATTCAACACCTTGAACTGTGGAGGAAAGCCAAAGCGCAAGGTGAACTTCACCAGATGTTCAAAATAAAATTTTAACGCTTTTGAGAGAACATATTAAATACGTTTCTAAGACTATCCCACGAAACGTTTTCAAGACTATCTCGTAAACGTTCTCAAGACCATCTTTTGAAACGTTTTCAGACCGAACTATGTGCACTCAAAAGACATATCTGATACGTTTCAGTGGATCGTTCTCAGGACTAATATTAGTTCATGTGAAACGTTTTCAAGACATTTTTAGAATTAAAAATTCCTTACTGGGTTGCAGTTGTGCAGGAATCTAATTTACCTGATTATGTGTCAATGGTCAAGTAGTCAGTGTTGGGAGTAGAAAAATATTATTATTATTGTTACTTTATTTATGAACAAAAGTCTACACTAGATTTTTAAATGAGACATTCTCTGTATGGCAGTTGTATATGTGTTTAGAACACTTTATTGACTTGCATGAGATTTGTGCTTTTGTTTCTGAGTTTTTAAATTATTGAGTAGGGTGCATGATAAGTTTACTTATAGACTTACTGTAACTATTGATTTGTGGCTAAAATGCAATATTTCAGCAGAAGTTATCTTTAAGTAACTGCTGAGACTTGTTTCCCTGCTGCACCCATTAAATTCCGCCCACCTTTACAGGCAACGTTTGATCTGCATTGGCAACGGTGTTATGCCCGTCTTCAGCCAGCATCTCTGTAGGCTCCTTGTAACACCATTGTGGGAATAGAAAGACTCAGTGCTATGACTGGTAAGACTACAATAAACATTTCAGTTCATTTCTCACAAAATTATGTACCTTTTATGAAAAATAATTGTTGCCCCATACATGTTCCAGGTGCCTTTGCAATCCAACTCAGCATAGCTACTGCTGAACCAGAAGGAACATTTTGTGTTCAGAGCCACGACCTCCATTCACTTTTGTACACAGCAAGACAGTTTGTTACATAATTATGACTTTTAGTACTGTACTGTCTATACTCAACTCACAGTGTGATTGTATATTTGTATAAGCGTAAGCTTGGGTCTTCTGTTCCATTTTAGTTGAAAGTTTTTTTTTTTCTTCTTGTTTTTTTTCTCTTTTTTTTCTTCTTGAAGGTATTGAACTAAAGAAACAGATGACGCAGATATGTAAACAAATGTCTGCTATAGAAAAGTAGACAAAATATTAATCATACTTGAACTTAAATTTTACAGTTTTTAAAGCTGCGAAATGTATGCATCTGGAGTATGCTGTAGCAATCTTAGTGTGAATCAGCCTTTTGCTGGTATTATTTACTTTTACGCTTTGTTTTTTTTTAGTGGAGTTTAACCACTGCCACTGTTTATCGTACTTCTTAAAGCAAGATGAAGTCTATTAGAAACTGCAAGAGATTGAATTGCAGTGTTTTGCAAAACTTAGTTTGCCTGGTATGTTTCAGACTCTCAGGGTGAACTAAATGTGTTAATGTCTGGATGTATAAGAGCATAGCTGACATGTATTCCTGGTGATTTCAATACCAAATGTTTGCATCTTGGAAGTGAAATGCCAAGTAGTTCGTTTGTTTTTAAATCTAAGATTCTGCTCAACTTCACCTAAATATGTCCTATGATGGATATTGTTGATTGACTAAGTTAGATTTTAGTTTCAAAAGCTAGCTATTGTTGAGTAGAAACTACCGGAGATAAAATTGTAGTGTGGGGTGTAGGCAGGGAATTGTCAGGAATATGTGTCAGCTCTGATCGTCAATCCATCCAATGTTTTTTTTTTTTTCCCTTCTTTGTTTTTTCTTCTTCCTTTTTTTTTTTGTTATTTGGACATCCATATAAATCATTTCAGATGTTTTACTGTTTGGCTGTGAGTGAGCAATAATACTGGTCTTGCACTACTGTTCATGTCAATGCCGCCAAATATTTGTCACTTGGAGGTGAATTCTGTCACTCAAATAACTTTAATGTATGTTTGTATTTTCTTGACTTAAATGGAATTGGTAGTATAGATCTCCTATTAAATGTTGTACCTAACTATCATAATTATTTTAACACTTAATGGCAAGCTATTTTTGACAAGAAAGTACGGCAGACCAAATTTCTATCGGAAGTATGACACATGCATTGTTTGTGTTCTGCACTGCCAAGCGTGAGCAAAAGGTTATTTGTTATCTCCTTAAATAGGGATGGTCATGAATGTGTGTGTGTGTGTGTGTGTGTGTGTGTGTGTGTGTGTGTGCATCTTGGGTGTGCAGAAGTAATCTAAGTCTGCACCAGTCTTTAGCTGTTTTCATCGATTTTTATGTTTTGTTTCTTAATTGGATTTTATCAACTGCCAGTGTAATTATTATTTCTTAAAGTAAGGTTTAGTCTTTTACAAACTCACAGGGATTGCATTGCAGTACTGGCTGATGAATATTTTGTCACCCATAAGATTTTCGCTGAACAATGATTCCATTTTGCACTTTAAATTTCCTGAGTGAATGTTATAATTTTCTTGGTGCGAGGTTGTGATATTCTAGTGCGGCCTTTTTTTTTTTCCTGATCATGCATATCCCGATGTAATAGGTTCCAGTCTTTTGATGGTATTTAAAACTTTGATGTTTTGCCTATGGGCTTGAGTTTGTTCACTGCCACTGGTACTTTTGTTCCTCAAAGAGAGATTAAGTCTAGCAGATACTGTTAGAGATCATAAAGCTTCATTGGCTGATAATTATTTTGCCTCTCATAAGTTTTCCGCTGAACAATGACTCCAGCTTGACTCGTATCAGGAGTCTACCGTACTTTAAATTTCCTGAGTGAATGTTTTTATTTTTCTTGATGTGTGGGTGTGATACGGCAATGCAGCCCTTGCATTTCTGATAATGTAAATTCTAAATGTACGTATCTGAGTGTTCTGTACAGATCGCATGGTACTCTTACGTCTTTTACTTAGCTGTTTTCCAGACACAATATTCAGGTACAACATGCAAACGTTATTCGGTCCTCAATTATTTAGAATGTAGAAGTGGAATAATATTTTTAAGTGGTAGCTGAGCACAAAATAGTTAAATTTTTGAACTTAAATCAATCAGTAAAATTAATTTATTAGTTTACTACAGAAGCCAAACAATATTGTGTTTGGGCTGCAGTATCAAGTAGTTTTAGGTAAACTGTTCATATACTGAAGAATAATTCCCACTTTGTCTTTGACCATTGCGTCTAGGAAGTCAGCTAACAACACATCGCTCTTGGAGCACTCTGATTGTTTCTCAGTTTTTTGTTGGTATTATTAACTTGCAGTGCTACAAAATTATGTTTTAACCTTTGTAAGGTGCAAAATAAAGCACTACATTATGCAGATGTCCTGTGAATCATTTTATACCCTACTTTTTGTAAGAACAAAGTATACAAATCTATAGACGACGTCTTTCCCTTATGTGGACTAAGTTTACCTAGAGAGAAAATCCAATAGAGAAGTACGATAAATTACAATACTGAAATTGGTCAAACAATGTTTTTAATAAAGTAGTAATTGATTTAAAGTTAATAAATAATACACAGTAATTGGCTGAGCGATAGCGAAGCCTATTACGCCACTGGAGTGCTAAAAAAGTTCAATGTCCGTCTGTCTGTCTGTGTGTCTGTCTGTCTGTGTGTCTGTCTGTGTGTCTGTTCGCACGATAACTCGAGAACGTGTCAAGATATCGACCTGAAATTTTTACTGTAGCTTCTTGGCCTAAAAAGCTCGGACGAGTTCAAATATGAACACTCTAGCTCAAAAATTAACCCTGCTAAAAATTGATTTATATTTTTTAAAAAAATAGATTTTAAATATTAAAAAATTTTATGGTGTCCTAAGGGGTATCTCGGCGAGTTGCGACCCTGTGGGCGAAACTTTCGACCGTTTTGCTCTATCTCTTACTGTTTAGCCGCTACAAAGGTAAATGTGGACGAAAAGTCGTCAAAATACATGTTGGGTGCCGTTTTCAGGGTAATCTGTCGAGATGCGATCCTTGGGGCAAAAATTTTGTCTGTGTGGCTCTGCGGAGAAGGGTTTTGGGGCTCGGGCCCTTCGCGTAAAAATTGGAAAATTGGATACATAATGAAAAGAGGCGAGCGGGGGTCCAGGGGGCGGCAGCCCCCTGGCCTATTTTAAATAAAGAAAAGCGGGGGTCCGGAGGGAGGCAGCCCCCTGGCTTAAATGAGTAAATCTTAAACCATGCAGGCTCGTAAAAAAAAGCGGGGGTCCAGGGGGCGGCAGCCCCCTGGCTAAAACGAGTAAATCTTAAATCATGCAGTCTTGCCAGCGCCGCAGGCCTAGGTAGATGTACGCAGGCCCGTCGCAGCGTAACAGTGTTTCGCGATCTATCGCGAAGCCTGTTACGAGAGACGGCGTCTGGCGTACATCTACCTAGTAAGAATCATTTAATTTAGGAAAGACTAGACATCTAGATGGGAGGAAACAGTAGATAAATAAATTAAATTACAATAGTTACTAAATTTGGACGGACAGTGTTCTTAACAAAGTGGCAATTTTCAAAGTAAATAAATAGTACTCAGTAATAAAAATAATCCAAATTAGGAAAGAATAGATATCTAGATAGGAAGAAACAATACAGAAATATAATAAATTACAATACTGAAATTGGTCGAACAGTTTTCTTAACAAAGTAGTAATTCATTTAAATAAATAATATACAGTAATATAAGTCATCTAATCTAAGAAAGACAAGATATATAGATGGGAAGAAACAGTAGATAAATAAATTAAATTGGAACAGTTCCTAAAATTGTGCAGAGTGTTCTTAACAAAGTAGGAATTCATTCAAAGAAAATAAATCATACTTAGTAATCATCATCATCAGATTTTGTAAAGAATAGATATCTACATTAGGAAGAAACAAAACAGAAGTGCAATAAATTACAATGCTGAAATTGGGTGAACACTGTTCTTAACACACTAGGAATTCATGAAAACTAAATACTAGTATAAATATTTTTTAAAAAAAAATATTTTCCAATCTAGGAGCTATTTTGCATAATATTCTACGGATTTCATGACTTCTTGAACTGTATTTTCAATCTCTTCTTCAGTGTTGCTTGGTCTTGCAATAACACACCAACTGTCCATTTGAGTGATCTGGAAATTGAGATCAATTCTGTGGTTTCTAGGATTATATGTTGAGATCATTCCAACGACTCTGACAGGCAGATATTTTGAGAATTCCTCAAGCAGCCCTGCTGTGTACTCATCCTTTGGCCTTAGAATCATTCCTGAAATTATAAAAGACTTTTAATATGTTATTTAAGTGCTAACAAGAGCTTCCAACTTTATGCATTAGTCCCACAAATATGTTTTTTACAGCAGAGTATCAACTACACTTTTTTGGAATTAGTGTTGCTAGATCGGTCAGAGTTCACCCAAAAAAAGCCTTTTTTTTACTAAGATCTGGTGCTTGGATCAAGAGCATTGCTTTTGCCTTGGGAGCAAAGGTATCAATGTAAACACCAGATGAGCTTGGAGCAAGATTAAAATGTTATAAGCGTAACCTAGAGGAAAATGAGCTCCGACCGAGAACATTTTTTTGTAACACGAAACGTGTGCAATAAAGATGTATCAACAACGATCCACTCAAAGTGATTATCTCACGCACTGTCCTATGCCACGCAAAGCAGGTGCTTGTCATTCCCCTTCTCATTGTGGAGACACGCTAAGTCAAGACAGTCCTTCATTTCGGCACAAAATACAAGCACGATAAAAACATCCGCTATAAAAGAGCTAATGTAACAGCTAATATGGCACTTGCTGAAAATATTGCCTCTATAAGCTAATATTTTTCTGATCAAGCTTCTAGCGTTTGCTATGCTAAATCAGGCGTTTTCAGTACAGCTGAAAAATTAGCTATAGCAGCTAATATTTCAGCTGGTGCCACACCCAGAAAAATCATTTCTTGGAATAAGGAAATTGTACTTGTCACCAGTTCATTTCATACTCGGGTTGGCACTCTCACCTCCTCCTAGGTCCTCAAATGCTCGGCGTGCTTCAAACAGCCTCTCTTGGTCTACAGTGTCCTCCCGCCACGATTGAAATATGTCATCGACATCATAATCCAGTGACGAGACCTGAGCAGGGTCGCTTGGCACTTCCCTCACGTCCTGCACCTGCTGTGGCTGCTGGCTTTTGAATTCATTGGTGGTTAGGAGTTTTGTCTTCTTTGGCGGAGGCAGGAGAGAGCTGTCATCCTCCTCTGAACCGCTAGAAATGTCCTCTGAAACAGAAAGCATAATTAGATTTTCCCCGCCCAGTTCCTCCCTCGTAGTTGGACCGAACCGTTAACTGAACACGTAGCGTGCTACACGATTGTGATGTTGTTATTACTTTTGTCACGAGACACCACCACTGCATGGATGTGTTTGCAGAGGTTGCACATGTCAGGACAACTGCAGACATACATGTGGCCACAGAGGTTGGTGGGGCAGCGCAGGCAGCGGTTTCCGCAGTGGCAGAAGGGCCTGTCTGTCCTCCTGACAGTGTATGACCGGCGCATGTCGCTGCCGCTTGACACTTTCCACGTCCAGTTGTCGACCCGCTTCCGCACAGCGATACCGACAGCATTCTTATGGCGCTTCAGTATGTCATTCGTTTTACCTATTGACGGGAAAAACTTGTCAAAACGCATTATTAGCGGGAGGGACAACGCAACCTCTGAATGGCACATTGGGTCGCTATTCAAAGGAATCGTCGAGTGCTGCTCTGACTTTAACAGAACAAGAAGAAAAAGTGGGCCTGTGCATAACCATTCATGATTGGTCCCGCCCCTTATTGCTGAGACCTAACGGCGTGAACCCTCAACCCTTTCGACTAATCTGGACCTTTTATATTCTACCCACTTTTCTTTCCCTTCTGTAGAGCAGAACACGATGTAAGCATGCAGCGTACTCTTTATCTGAAACGCTGGAGGTGTCTTAGCCGGCTGGTCTCCTCCACCGACGGCCTGCTGCTGGTGTCCAGGTGGAGGTTGGTGCCAGTCTCCTCCACCGACGGCCTGCTGCTGGTGTGCAGGTGGAGGTTGGTGCCAGTCCCCTCCACCGACGGCCTGCTGCTGGTGTCTAGGTGGAGGTTGGTGCCAGTCTCCTCCACCGACGCCCTGCTGCTGGTGTCCAGGTGGAGGTTGGTGCTGGTCCCCTCCACCGACGGCCTGCTGCTGGTGTCCAGGTGAGGTTGGTGCCAGTCTCCTCCACCGACGGCCTGCTGCTGGTGTCCAGGTGGAGGTTGGTGCCAGTCTCCTCCAACGACGCCCTGCTGCTGGTGTGCAGGTGGAGGTTGGTGCTGGTCCCCTCCACCGACGGCCTGCTGCTGGTGTCCAGGTGGAGGTTGGTGCCAGTATCCTCCACCGACGCCCTGCTGCTGGTGTGCAGGTGGAGGTTGGTGCCAGTCTCCTCCACCGACGGCCTGCTGCTGGTGTCCAGGTGGAGGTTGGTGCTGGTCCCCTCCACCGACGGCCTGCTGCTGGTGTCCAGGTGGAGGTTGGTGCTGGTCCCCTCCACCGACGGCCTGCTGCTGGTGTCCAGGTGGAGGTTGGTCGACGGCGTGCTGCTGAGATGGGCGGACTACCTGGAAGAACTGTCGCGACAACGTATTTTATTGCCTTGAAATAATTACACGATCAAAAATATGATCGTTCATAAAGGTTTCTCTATGTGTTGAGGGCGAGACGCGAAAGCTTACGGTGTACTTAACAGAAAGCTACGACGAACACTGCAGCAATATAGCTTTCGTAAAATTTTTAACACAAGCTACAGCGCTGCAGCATACTATCTAGTCACCACGCCGCCAGGCCCTGTGTCCCCGGCCACGCCAGATCTGTCGGTGCCGTGCGCAGCAGCAGAACGTACGCCCGCAAATAGGGGATAGGCAACGCGCCGGCACGCACGTACGGTTATTGCTGTTAAAACGGAATGTCAAGATATACGTACGCGGGTCAGGACAGCCTGCTGCACCTGCTGCGCTTGCACTTGGACTTCACGGCGGGCGCCGTCCTTGTGCTGTTCGGCGTCCTGCCGCTCGGTGAGGGCCTCAGCCTCAGCTAAGGCCTCCTCCCATGCCACGTCGTCAGCATCCCGCTCCTCGGGCTCCCTCTCGTCCGCGATGAGTGCTGTTGCAGGGCTGATGATTCTTTGATGTCTGAACGCCATGTGCGTCAGGAATCATAGACAGGCCAGGCGGGACGGGTTAGGCCACAAACCTATGGTCTGGTGTGCAACCCCTCTTTCTGGTCACACGACTCTCTCCCCCGCCTTTCTCCTTTCCCGAATTACCTGTTTTCAGCAGGGAGCTGCTTAGGGTAATCGAGCCACGACCAGCGGGGAGGTTCGGGGTAATCGAGCCACGATCAGCGGGGGGCTGCCGGGTAATTGAGCCACGATCAGCAGGGGGCTGCGGGTTAATCGAGCCACGATCAGCGGAGGGCTGCGGGTAAATCGAGGTACGATCAGCAGGGGGCTGCGGGGTAATCGAGCCACGATCAGAGGGGCGCTGCGGGTTATTCGAGCCACTATCAGCGTATGGCTGCTGGGTAATCGAGCCACGATCAGCGGAGGGCTGCGGGTAAATCGAGGTACGATCAGCAGGGGGCTGCGGGGTAATGGAGCGACGATCAGCGGGGCGCTGCGGGTTAATCGAGCCACTAACAGCGTATGGCTGCTAGTTAATCGAGATACGATCAGCGGAGGGCTGCGGTTAAATCGAGGTACGATCAGCCTGGGGCTGCGGGGTAATCGAGCCACGATCAGCGGATGGCTGCTGGGTAGTCGAGTCGTGATCAGTGGGGAGGTGCGGGGTAATCGAGCCACGAACAGCATGGGGTTGCTGGGTAATCGAGCCACTATCAGCAGGGGGCTGCGGGCCAATCGAGCCGCTATCAGCGGATGGCTGCTGGGTAATCGAGTCGCGATCAGCGGGGAGGTGCGGGGTAATCGAGCCACGTTCACACGATTCCCTCCCCTTCCCCCCTCCCCTCCCGAATAACCCTTTCAATCATTTTTCAACGTTAGGCAGGCCGGGCTTCTCTCCCTTTCTTCCTGTGGAACAGTCTCTTCGGGGCGGGTTAATCGAGCCCAGTATGACCAACAGGGCGAGGCGGGGTAGTCAAGCTTTTACCATGGAGGAGGGTCAAGCCCCCTCCCCCCCCCCTCCCCAGCAGTGTGACAGGTCGGATTTATCGAGCCCCACGACCACCGGTGTAAGGTGGTGTAATCGAGCATTCACCAGCGAGGTGGGTTTTAAGGATATTCGAGCCCCCCCCCCCCTCCCACCAGCAGTAGTACGGGGTAGATTAATCGAGCCTGTATCATTGAATCGCGGTGTGTGGCAATCCAGCCACGACCAGCAGGCAGAGGCGGGGTAATCGGGCCTTCAGCAGCGAGGTCGGTTTAGAATATATTCTAGCCTCCTCCTCCTTTCCCCGGGCTTGTGACGGTGTGCGTTAATCAAGCCTGTTCAACTGAAGCGCGGCGGGGTAATCGAGCAACCCCCAGCAGGGCGAGGCGGGTTTAATCGAGCCACCAACGGGAATCAGGTGGTTTAGGGGAACATTCGACCCCCCCCCCCCCCCCCTCGGACTGTAAAGAGGTATCTTAATCAAGCCTAAATAATTAAAGGGTGGCTGGGTAATCCAGGCACCACCAGCGGGGCTAGGCAGGGTAATCAAGCCTCTACCAGCTAGGTGGTTTCGGGCAATATTCGAGGCCCCCCCCCGCCCCCCCCTCTTTTCCCTCCAGGAGTGTGAAGGAATGGATTAATCAAGCCCTAATAATCGGAGGGCGGCTGGGTAATCGAGCCACCACCAGCTGGGCGAGGCGGGTTTAATCGAGCCACCAACGGGAATCAGGTGGTTTAGGGGAACATTCGACCCCTCGGACTGTAAAGAGGTATCTTAATCAAGCCTAAATAATTAAAGGGTGGCTGGGTAATCCAGGCACCACCAGCGGGGCTAGGCGGGGTAATCGAGCCTCTACCAGCTAGGTGGTTTTGGGCAATATTCGAGCCCGAACCACCCCACCACCACCACCACCACTCCTGAAGTAAGAAGAAGGTGGATTAATCAAGGCTAATTAATTAAAAGGCGGCGGGGTAATCGAGGCACCACCAGCGGGGCGAGGCGGGGTAACCGAGCCTTCAACAGCGAAGTTGGTTTAGAAGATATTCGAACCTCTGCTTTCCCCCGCAATGCGACCGGTTGGATTAGTTGAGCCTGTATAATTGAACCGGTAATCGAGCCTTCACCAGCGAGGTTGGTTTAAAAGAAATTGGAGCCCCCTCCCCCCTCCCTCGGAAGAGTGACGGGGCGGATTAATCAAGTATGTGTACTGAAAGAGCGGCGGGGTACTCCAGCCACCACCAGTGGGGCGAGCATTCACCAGCGGTACCGGTTTGAGGGATATTTAAGCCCCCCAGCAGTGTGAAGTGACGGGGTGGATTAGTCGAGCCTTCAGGCTTATAAGCTTATAAGCCCTCTTGTTGAGCCAGTAAGAATGGCTGTGGCCTCCAGTGACGTGTTAGAGGCTCTTAGTGCAGCGATGAGGCGGAGCTGTGAGCTCCCAGTGACGAGTATTAGCCCTTAGTCGAGCCTCGGGGCCAGCGGTCACCCATACAAAGTCGAGTCAGGACCACTGCTGCTTGACTCCGCTAAGCGAGATCCGAGCGCCTGCAAACCAGTCGGTAGGCAAACCCGCATTGCAGGAAAAGTGCATTTTTGCGCGACGCCATAACTTTTTTACTAATTGAGCTACAGAGCTCCTCATTTTAGCATTTCGTAGATCTCGACGAGACGAACAAAACGGTGTAACCAGATTTGACTCGCGACAATCCGATCACAAATCTAAGATTATAAAACACATAATTCAAAGTGGAACACTCGAATTTTGGCGCATTTAGACCAATTTTAGAGTGTTCTACACCATGACAGGAAATGACGGGCGCATCAAAATCTACATCCTGTCAAAATTTGGTGACGGTCCGACCACTTGTTCAAAAGTTACAGCAAAGTGTAAAATGTTCAACTTTGAACACCTTTTGGGCACACTTTCTGTTAGTCCCAACAAATCGTTATGCCCCCTTTTCGTACCACTTCATGGTAAGAGTGGGCCCCCTGTCCTGAGCAAAAGCCCTCGGTCGAGCCTCGAAACCAGCGGTTACCCATACAGATTCGTGTCAGGGGCCCTGCTGCTTGACTTCGCTAAGCGAGATCCGAGCGCCTGCAAACCAGTGGGTAGGCAAACCCGCATTGCATTATAAGTTCATTTTTTGACGACAGCATAACTCTTTACCTAATTGAGCTACAGAGCTCATCTTTTTTCCATTGTGTAGATCTCGACGAGACGAACAAAACAGTGTAACCGGATGTGACATGCGACACTCCGTTCACAAATAAAAGACTAAACAAGCAGGCCCGCCCTTCCGCCAAACGTTGTTGCCAGCTCCGCTTTGCTACGCAGGCAACTCCGTTCGGCAGGGGGCGTGCCTGCTTGGCCTGCCGGCGGCGTTCGGTCGGGCCTTCGGCCCGACCCCTAAGTCACACAGAACGTCCTCTCAGCATGTAAATGATCGGGCCTGCGGCCCGTAAAGGCATTCTCTTCGGAAAGAGGCAGTTTGTAACGGTGAACCACCGAAACTACAGCCCTCCCTTCTGCTTTGAAAACGTGCCGATAGTGACTAAACGGTCAGTTACTCGGCAAAAAAGGGGAGTCGGAAATCTCGAAAAAATGTCGAAATACGTGAGTTCGGCCTCTGATGGAACGGCCGAACTCGGACTTTATTTAGCAGCAGTTGGCAACACTGAATTACGCTCGTCGAACCAATTTTAATGGTATAGGCGTCGAGGGGTGTCGAAAATTTCAAAAATTGTCGAGATATGTCGAAAATTGTCGAAATATGTAAAAATTCGTAAAAAATGTCGCAAAATCTCGAAATATCCCAAAAACGTTGAGATATATCGAAAAATATGGATAATGTCGAAAAACATCGAAAAATGAGGGATAATGTCGAAAAATGTCGAAGAATATCAAAAATTGTCAAAAATGTTTACAAATATCGAAATATGTCGGAATATGTCAAAAATGTCGCAAAATATCAAAAAACGTGGAAAATTATCAAAAATGTCAAAAAATATCAAAAATTATCGAAAAATATCGAAAAATATCGAAAATTATCGAAAATGTCGAAAAATTTCGAAAATGTCGAATAATACCAAAAAATATCGAAAAACAACGAAAAATGTCGAAAATATCGGAAAATATCGAGAAATGTCGAAAATAATCGAAATGTTTGAGTTTTGACGATTGGCAACACTGGAAATTGAAAAACGGTTGGCACCACTGAATTGCGCTCGAAAAGACGGTTCTAGAGAGGTGCGGGTCGATGGGGTTGGTAAAAGTTAAAAAGTGGGTCAATTTTGGGTGCTTTTTACAGTGTAGTCGCGAGTTGGGTCCTTTTTATCGAAAAACGGTGGGCGCCATCGAACTGGACGCGAAAAGACGCTTCCGGGAAGGTGCAGCTCGATGGAGTTGAGAAAAGTTGAAAACTGGACCAATTACGGGTGCTTTTTACAGTGTAGTCGCTAGCTGGGTCCATTTTTTCGTAAAAGGGTGTGCACCATTGAACTAGACGCGAAAAGACGCTTCCGGAGAGGTACGGGTCGACGGGGTTGGAAAAAGTTGAATTATTTTTTTTTTTTTAATTCCGTGAAAACTTTTATAATTTTTTTCAGTGCCTTAATAAGGGTTGGCAGGATTTGCCGTAGGCGTTTCGTTGTCTAGGAGTAAAACTGTAGACACCCTGAAAATTTCAAGTCTCTAGCTCATCTCCTTCTAGTGGAACAGACAGACACACAGACAGACAGACAGACACGAGGTCGTTTGCATAAGCCCGCTTTTATGCTTTTTCAAAGCAGAAGGGCGGGCTAAAAACCACAATTCAAAGTGGAACACTCGCATTTTGGCGCATTTAGACCAATTTTGGAATGTTATACACCATGACAAAAAATGACGGGCGCATCAAAATCTCCATACTAATTAAATTTGGTAACGATCCGATTACTTGTTCAAAAGTTACAGCAAAGTTTATAATGTTCAACTTTGAACACCTTTTGGGCACACTTTCTGTTAGTCCCAACAAATCGTTATGCCCCCTTTTCGTACCACTTCATGGTAAGACTGGGCCCACTGTCCTGAGCAAAACCCTCGGTCGAGCCTCGAAACCAGCGGTTACCCATACAGATTCGTGTCAGGGGCCCTGCTGCTTGACTTCGCTAAGCGAGATCCGAGCGCCTGCAAACCAGTGGGTAGGCAAACCCGCATTGCATTATAAGTTCATTTTTTGACGACAGCATAACTCTTTACCTAATTGAGCTACAGAGCTCATCTTTTTTCCATTGTGTAGATCTCGACGAGACGAACAAAACGGTGTAACCAGATGTGACATGCGACACTCCATTCACAAATAAAAGACTAAACAAGCAGGCCCGCCCTTCCGCCAAACGTCGTTGCAAGCTCCGCTTTGCTACGCTGGCAACGCCGTTCGACAGGGGGCGTCCCTGCTTGGCCTGCCGGCGGCGTTCGGTCGGGCCTTCGGCCCGACCCCTAAGTCACACAGAACGTCCTGTTATCTTGTGAATGATCGGGCCTGCGGCCCGTAAAGGCATTCTCTTCGGAAAGAGGCAGTTTGTAACGGTGAACCACCGAAACTACAGCCCTCCCTTCTGCTTTGAAAACGTGCCGATAGTGACTAAACGGTCAGTTATTCGGCGAAAAAGGGGAGTCAGAAATCTCGAAAAAGGCCAAATTCGTGAGTTCGGCCTCAGATGGAACGGTCGAACTCGGACTTTATTTGGCAGCAGTTGGCAACACTGAATTACGCTCGTCGAACCAATTTAAATAGTATAGGCGTCGAGGGGTGTCGAAAATTTCAAAAATTGTCGAGATATGTCGAAATTTGTCGAAATATGTGGAAATTCGTAAAAAAATGTCGAAAAATCTCAAAATATCTCAAAAATGTTGAGATATATCGAAAAATATGGATAATGTCGAAAAACATCGAAAAACATCGAAAAATGAGGGATAGTGTCGAAAAATGTCGAAGAATATCAAAAATTGTCAAAAATGTTTACAAATATCGAAATACGTCGGAAATGTCAAAAATGTCGAAAAATATCAAAAAACATTGAAAATTATCAAAAATGTCAAAAAATATCAAAAATTATCGAAAATTATCGAAAAATATCGAAAAATATCGAAAATGTCGAAAAATATCGAAAAATATCTCAAATGTCGAAAAACAACGAAAAATGTCGAAAATATCGGAAAATATCGGAAAATATCGAGAAGTGTCGAAAATAATCGAAATGTTTGAGTTTTGACGATTGGCAACACTGGAATTTGACGGTTCTAGAGAGGTGCGGGTCGATGGGGTTCGTAAAAGTTGAAAAGTGGGTCAATTTTGGGTGCTTTTTACAGTGTAGTCGCGAGTTAGGTCCTTTTTATCGAAAAACGTTGGGCGCCATCGAACTGGACGCGAAAAGACGCTTCCGGGGAGGTGCCGCTCGATGCGGTTGAGAAAAGTTGAAAACTGGACCAATTACGGGTGCTTTTTACAGTGTAGTCGCGAGCTGGGTCCATTTTTTTTCGTAAAACGGTGTGCACCATTGAACTATACGCGAAAAGACGCTTCCGGAGAGGTACGGGTCGACGGGGCTGGAAAAAGTTGAATATTTTTTTTTCTTTTAATTCCGTGAAAACTTTTATAATTTTTTTCAGTGCCTTAATAAGGGTTGGCAGGATTTGCACCAGGCGTTTCGGTGTCCAGGAGTGACCCTTAAGATACCCTAAAAATTTCAACTCTCTAGCTCAACTCCTTCGAGTGGAACAGACAGACAGACAGACAAACAGACAGACAGACAGACAGACAGACAGACAGACACCGCATCGATTGCATAAGCCCGCTCTAAAGCTTTTTCAAAGCAGAAGGGCGGGCTAAAAACGGTTGGCACCACTGAATTGCGCTCGAAAAGACGGTTCTAGAGAGGAGCGGGTCGATGGGGTTCGTAAAAGTTGATAAGTGGGTCAATTTTGGGTGCTTTTTACAGTGTAGTCGCGAGTTGGGTCCTTTTCATCGAAAAACGGTGGGTGCCATCGAACTGGACGCGAAAAGACGCTTCCGGGGAGGTGCAGCTCGATGGGGTTGAGAAAAGTTGAAAACTGGACCAATTACGGGTGCTTTTTACAGTGTAGTCGCGAGCTGGATCCATTTTTTCGTAAAACGGTGTGCACCATTGAACTAGACGCGAAAAGACGCTTCCGGAGAGGTACGGGTCGACGGGGTTGGAAAAAGTTGAATATTTTTTTTTTATTTATTCCGTGAAAACTTTTATAATTTTTTTCAGTGCCTTAATGAGGGTTGGCAGGATTTGCACCAGGCGTTTCGATGTCCAGGAGTGACCCTTAAGATACCCTAAAAATTTCAACTCTCTAGCTCAACTCCTTCGAGTGGAACAGACAGACAGACAAACAAACAAACAGACAGACAGACACCGCATCGATTGCATAAGCCCGCTCTAAAGCTTTTTCAAAGCAGAAGGGCGGGCTAAAAACCACAATTCAAAGTGGAACACTCGCATTTTGGCGCATTTAGACCAATTTTGGAATGTTATACACCATGACAAAAAATGACGGGCGCATCAAAATCTACATACCATTAAAATTTGGTAACGATCCGACTACTTGTTCAAAAGTTACAGCAAAGTTTATAATGTTCAGCTTTGAACACTTTTAGAGCACACTTTCTGTTAGTCCCAACTAATCGTTATGCCTCCTTTTCGTACCACTTCTTGGTAAGATTGGGCCCCCTGTCCTGAGCGAAAGCCCTCAGTCGAGCCTCGGTCCCACCGGTCACCCATACAAATTCGTGTCAGGGGCCCTGCTGCTTGACTTCGCTAAGCGAGATCCGAGCGCCTGCAAACCAGTGGGTAGGCAAACCCGCATTGCATTATAAGTTTATTTTTAGCCCGCCCTTCTGCTTTGAAAAAGCTTCAGAGCGGGCTTATGTAATCGATCTGGTGTCTGTCTGTCTGTCTGTCTGTCTGTTCCACTCGAAGGAGTTGAGCTAGAGAGTTGAAATTTTTAGGGTATCTTAAGGGTCACTCCTGGACACCGAAACGCCTGGTGCAAATCCTGCCAACCCTCATTAAGGCACTGAAAAAAATTATTAAAGTTTTCAGGAATAAAAAAAATAAAATTTTTCAACTTTTTTCCAACCCCGTCGACCCGTACCTCTCCGGAAGCGTCTTTTCGCGTCTAGTTCAATGGTGCACACCGTTTTACGAAAAAATGGACCCAACTCGCGACTACACTGTAAAAAGCACCCGAAATTGGTCCAGTTTTCAACTTTTCTCAACCCCATCGAGCTGCACCTCCCCGGAAGCGTCTTTTCGCGTCCAGTTCAATGGCGCCCACCGTTTTTCGATAAAGAGGACCCAACTCGCGACTACACTGTAAAAAGCACCCAAAATTGACCCACTTTTCAACTTTTACGAACCCCATCGACCCGCACCTCTCTAGAACCGTCTTTTCGAGCGCAATTCATTGGAGCCAACCGTTTTTCAATTTCCAGTGTTGCCAATCGTCAAAACTCAAACATTTCGATTATTTCCGACATTTTCGACATTTCTCGATATTTTCCGATATTTTTCGATATTTTCGACAATTTTCGTTGTTTTTCGATATATTTTGATATTGTTCGACATTTGCGATATTTTTCGATATTTTTCGACATTTTCGATATTTTCGATAATTTTCGATATTTTTCGATAATTTTCGATAATTTTCGAAATTTTTTGACATTTTTGATAAATTTCGATGTTTTTCGATATTTTTTGACATTGTTGACACATTCCGACATATTTCGATATTTGTAAACATTTTTGACAATTTTTGATATTCTTCGACATTTTTCGACATTATCCCTCATTTTTCGATGTTTTTCGACGTTTTTCGACATTTTCCATATTTTTCGATACATCTCAACATTTTAACGATATCTCGAGTTTTTTCGACATTTTTGACGTATTTCTACATATTTCGACAATTTTCGACATATTTCGACAATTTATGAAATTTTCGACACCCCTCGACGCCTATACCGTTAAAATCGTTTCGACGAACGTAATTCAGTGTTGCCAACTGCTGCCAAATAAAGACGGGTTTTACCGTTCCATCTGAGGCCGAACTCACGTAATTCGACATTTTTCGAGATTTCCGACTCCCCTTTTTTGCCGAATAACTGACCGTTTAGTCACTTTTAGCACGTTTTCAAAGCAGAAGGGAGGGCTGTAGTTCCGGTGGTTCACCGTTACAAACTGCCTCTTTCCGAAGAGAATGCCTTTACGGGCCGCAGGCCCGCTCATTTACAAGCTAAGAGGACGTTCTGTGTGACTTAGGGGTCGGGCCGAAGGCCCGACCGAACGCCGCCGGCAGGCCAAGCAGGCACGCCCCCTGCCGAACGGAGTTGCCAGCGTAGCAAAGCGGAGCTGGCAACGACGTTTGGCGGAAGGGCGGGCCTGCTTGTTTACAACGCCATAACGTTTTACCTAATTGAGCTAGAGAGATCCAGTTTTTTGCATCTTGTAGATCTCGACGAGACGAACAAAACGGTGTAACCGGATTTGACGTGCGACCCTCCAATCACAAATAAAATACTAAAAAACCATAATTCAAAGTGGAACACTCGCATTTTGGCGCATTTAGACCAATTTTAGAGTGTTTTACACCAAAACAAAAATTGACGGGCGCATCAAAATCTACAAGCCATCAAAATTTGGTAACGATCCGAGTACTTGTTCAAAAGTTACAACAAAGTGTAAAATGTTCAACTTTGAACACCTTTTGAACACACTTTTTGTTAGTCTCAACAAATCGTTATGGGCCCTTTTCGTAGCTCATTGTGGCTTTAGTGTCCACCTTCAGTCCGACCACTGTGGCTCAAACCGTTTGCCCGCTAGAGCAGTCCAAAATTTTGAACGTTCAAATTTTTGAACGGTCATAACTCAGAAAGTTTTCATCGCACAACGAGCGGGAAACGCGTGAACACTCTTCGTAACAGCACCCACCTCCCCTATAAATTTAGTGTCGATCGGCCGAGCCGTTTCGGCTGGCCAGACTTTTGGTCCATTTTTGAACCCGTGCAGACCAATTTTTGAGCTCATATAACTCGAAAACCATGCTAGGTAAAAAAAAAAGTACCGACACAAAAAAGTTGGTAAATATGGTCAGAAACATCGTGCTGGGCTCAAAAAAAATCCGTCAAAATGGTGGCTATGAAAATTTTTAAAAATAAAAGTTTGAACGCATTTTTGGACCATTTCCGGTGCTCTGAGACCCCCAAATGTAGCCAAATTAAAAAATTGTACGGCTTTTCTCTATCTAATGCAATGGTCGAAAATTCAAAATTCGAAAATTTCGTGGAGGCCTGACCTTTGAACTTTGACCTTCGAGATCTCAGCTCCAAGGTCACGCACAAGGTCACGCGATAGCTCTACGATCTACAAAAAAAAAACTATTTTCTTCCATACACGGTCGCGTTCGCGACATATTATTAGGAGAGCCACACCGAGCAATCGAAAAAATATGTGGTGGCGGTGATGGTATAGCCCAGGGGGCGGACTAGACAGGCCAGGCGGGGCGGGTTAGGCCACAAACCTATGGTCTGGTGTGCAACCCCTCTTTCTGGTCACACGACTCTCTCCCCCGCCTTTCTCCTATCCCGAATTACCTGTTTTCAGCAGAAAGCTGCATAGGGTAATCGAGCCACGACCAGCGGGGAGGTTCGGGGTAATCGAGCCACGATCAGCGGGGGGCTGCTGGGTAATCGAGCCACGATCAGCAGGGGGCTGCGAGTTAATCGAGCCACGATCAGCAGGGGGCTGCGGGGTAATGGAGCGACGATCAGCGGGGCGCTGCGGGTTAATCGAGCCACTAACAGCGTATGGCTGCTAGCAAGGTGGATGGAAGACGGTGGCGGCACTACAGGCCATCCGCCCTGCCCAAGCGGCCGCCGAAACGCGGCCCGTTAGTCGCCCGCCGGGTTGCCCACAACCCAGGAGGTCCGGCCGGCCGGCTCACGGCGCGCTATGGCGCGCGGGTGGTTTATCGCTCCTAGCGCCGTTCCCTTTGATTTTATGTGGGGGGAGTAAGCGAGCCGATTGTAGGGCATGACATAGGCTATCGAATGAGCTGTCGCACGTCTCGATCGGACTTCTCGTTTGAGAGTGGCATCGGTGTAAGTAACTCGTCGGAGACGGGTTTTTCGCCGCGGTCGCGGTTTTTCGCTTCTGGAGCCTTTGCCGTTGATTTTTTGTGGGGGGTCAAAGCGAGGCGATTGTAGGGCATGCTTTGGGCTTTCGATTGAGCTATCGGCCGTTTTAATCCGACATCCCGTTTAGAAACGGCAAGCGTAATTGTTTCGCACATCTGCGCAAACCCGAGCGACCCGGCCGGCGAGAGCGGCGCGCGCGGCCCACCGCGTCGTCGGCTGTTACAATTACGGGCGACGGTCACAAGAGCAACAGATCACAAGCGCAACGGGCCGCAAGCGCAACGGGTCACAAGCGCAACGGCTCGCTATCGCAACAGCTCACAAGCGCAACAGCTCACAAGCGCAACGGCTCGCAAGCGCAACGGGTCACAAGCGCAACGGGTCACAAGCGCAACGGCTCGCTACCGCAACAGCTCACAAGCGCAACGGCTCACAAGCGCAACGGCGGAGATCCTACTGTTGGGTGGCTCCGACTATAGACGAGGCCGCGCGCGAGAGCGAGCCATCGATCCCAGTGTGAGATGATAAATCAACCGTGCCCTCGGCCGTCTCGCTCTCCAACCTTATTTTACGTCTCCCACGCCGGTGTTTACCTTAACGGTTAAAACTGAATATAAGAGATAAAAAAATAAAAACTACTGTATCCTGTTGTTTCTTAGCCGGTATAGGCTTCGAATATCGAACTGAGAGGAAAAGTGGGGACACGATTGTGTTGAGTACACCTCCCCGAGTAAGTGATATAAATTTTGGGCTATCACCTCGAAAATAGGCAACGCTAGGTGTCACAACGTGTCACAGGTAGGCTAAAGAGGCAGGCGGAGCTCCATCTCCATCTACACTACACACTAACGGTAATGTACTTTCTAAATGTACATTTTGATATGTACAATCAGATTGTACATAATTATGTTTATTTTTGTACATGTCTATGTACAAAACTTAATGTAATTTTTAAATGCCTACTTTGTACATTATTAATGCACAATTATTATGCATATGAGAATGTATTACTTCATCCATTGAAATGGATTAATTTTTACATCAAAATGAATAATATTATTCATTAAAATGTAAATCTATTAGGAGTAGACGCAGCAGGCTTGCAGTAGCAGCTGAACTAAGCGTCAACACAAAATATGGAAGTGCTAAACTGTTATGGGATGCGAATCATTCTAAAGCTTTATAAACATATATTTGTATGAAAGTTAAACTGAAAATTTAACCAAACCAAAAATATGTGATGTAAAATTCTTATTTTAACTAGAATTTAAACTATTTCCACTTCATTAGAATGAAATTCAAAATTTGGCTCAAAAGCTGAGGCATGATTTCTTCAACTCAGCCGTTTTACTTTGCGCACAACTGCCACTGTCACCCCACCCTAGATTAAGATGAATTTTCACGAACATGGCAGCTCCATGTTTAGGGTTATTGTTTACTTAAATCCAATTAATCCAAGTCACCCAATATTTACTTTAGTGAAATTAAAAGCCAAAACATATCAATGATGAAACATACGAGATAGCTTAATACAACACAACAAAGGTTTGAAATCAAATCCTCCCATGATTGCATAAATTATATCACAAGTACCTCCTTCTCACTTTGGAACTTCAATCACTCTTTCTGTACTTCAGATTTTTAAATAGTTAACCTTCAGAAACACAAATGGCCTTTGTCCCGTGCCAAAATGCGATCAAATTTAAGGAAATCATTTCACAGACAGTTCCTTTCACTTCTCCTGTCAAATTTGTGAAAGCCCCACTTCAAACATACGTGAGTTAGGTTAAGTCACTCACCAAAACAAACTCCAGAAGAAAAGTGAAATCAGGCAACAGCACAACAGGCCGAGGCCCTGCCGACAGGTGCGAGAGAGACACAACGAGGACAGCGTGCCCCACGTCCCATGCCTGCCCATGCCCCGCCTCGCGAGTCTCTCGCTCTCTCTCTCGCACCCATGCGGCGCAGCCCATGAGCGCGAGAGAGACGGAGCGAGGATAGCGCTCCACTGAATCAGTTTGCCTCTGCAGGCGGATTCAGGAAATCGTTCAGTAGTGTCTTCTCTCTCGCTCCTTATGGGGTGAAGAAGCAAGAAGCTCCCCTCTCAGTACGCGTACGCGTACGCGTGCCTCCGGGTTGAACCCGTTCGCTCTCGCTTCGGCCTTCGGGCCTTCGGCGCCGGACGCTCCTCCTCCGTCCCCACTCCGCCCGGGTGGAAGCTGAACGCTCCTGCAGGCTGATTCCGGTGACCGCTCAGTGGGGCATGTCTCTCTCGCACTCACGGTGCGTTCCGTAAGGAGCGAGGGAGGTGCGAGAGAGACAGACCGACGAGAGCGATGAGCGGAATCAGCCTGCTGC
Organism: Frankliniella fusca; assembly: GCA_029379305.1. Classification (NCBI taxonomy): domain Eukaryota; kingdom Metazoa; phylum Arthropoda; class Insecta; order Thysanoptera; family Thripidae; genus Frankliniella; species Frankliniella fusca. The sequence goes on from JAHWGI010000966.1 coordinate 96,474, forward strand.
TCCGTAGTAGCCCTGGGGAAGGGACACGCCCACGCCCGCGCCCGCCTCCAATCCGTTCTGGGGGGTGGCTGTGGCGGACGCCGAGGCGAGGCAGCCGTCGCCGACTTCATCCAGGGTTCTACCGGCACCCAAAGTCCCCCTCGGATCAGGTGCCCGCGGACAGTGCTTAGTGGATAGCGACTAATTTGGTCAAAAGAAGGCGAAGGGACTCCACGGGGCGCCCTCAGTCGCCTCTTTGTGGCCAAAGTCGCAGTCACATAGGGCGCGCGGGTCTGCTCGAGGGGTGTTGGGGGGGGGGGGGGAGTCCGTTCTCGCAGGGCTGCTGACGCGGGGACAGGATTGTCCGCGAGGGGCTGCTCGCGCTCGCGGGGCTGCTGACGCGGGCGCAGGCGCAGGGCCGTCCGCGAGGGGCTGCTCGCGAATCTGCTCACGCGGGCGCAGGGCGCAGACGACCGATTCCGAAGATCGCTCTCATACGTCTGTCTTCGTCACCCTCGTGGAGCACTACCATGGACAGCACAGGGCACCGCTGTAGGTGCAACAAGGACAGAGGGACGAGAGCGCGGGGCTGCTCGCGCGACTGCAGACTATGATTCAGAAGAGCGCTCTCTCCGCCCTGTCTCTCTCGCACTCATGGGGTCTGCCGCATAGGTGGGAGAGAGACAGAGCGAGGAGAGCTCTCTTCTGAATCAGTCGGCTGCTATCACGCGGGCGCAGTAGGGTGATAAGTGATAACGCACATTGGTGTCGTCTCTCTGACCTTGTCGCACTCATGGGACACACCTCTCGCACTCATGTGGTGCGCCGTGAGGTGTGAGAGAGGGCTCCTTGGCCCTGGGCATTCCCTGGTCATTCCCTAGCAGGGTTGCATTTAGTTGTAAATAATAATGAAGAGACAGTTTTGTAGGAAACAGGGCATTTACGACTGAATGTGGAACATGTATAAAACCAATGCACTGATCTCACATGGTATTAGTTTAATTTCGAAGGCTTAAAACTCCCCTGTCTTTGTTTTTCGTGTTGTGAGGTTGGCTATTCATCCTGCGGGGAGGAAGGGTTGGGGGGGGGGTGCGGGGAGCGCGCGAGCGCGCAGGCGCAGGCGCGCGGGTGGAGAGGGAGAGGAGGAAAGCAGTTGGAGTACAGTAGGCAAGAGAGGGAGAGAGCGAGCGGTGAGGTTCTTCAACGTCAGAGGCAAAGTCGGTCAAGCCGGTGTATTTTGAGTTGGTTCAATGAGAAGACCGCGTCTTATGATTTGTTTTAATGTATAAGAAATGGATACCTTAGATGTGTCAGGGCTGGCCAAAATCTTGAACCAACATGGGGTCGATCCCGAAATTATCAACAAACTTCAGAGTGAGTATAATGTTGTTTTCATTCGAGCTTCATTGCTGTTCAAAGCCTAAATCTCCTTCAGTGTATCAGATCAGTGATGTTTTCAACAAAGTAGCCGACAATAGCGACAATACCGGTTTTGAAACATTTCCCGGTGGCTGTCATATGTTTGGTTATGTTGGTCTTGTAAATCATCCTCAGTAAACTGACTTAAAATTCCGATCGTATTTCTGAAGTTTCTCGTTCTCGAATGGTCTTAAAATGTTTGTAAATTATCTAAATTAGTTTTTTAGCGTTTGCTTTCAGTTGCATTGGCTGAACGTCCTTTCAATCAGAGAACCCTAGCTTGAAGTGCTTTTGTTGACTTGATATTACCATTTGATGTGTTTTAACTTTATTGTTTTGTTTCCCAGCTGAGAGGATAAATGGAGTTGGCTTCATGAAGTTAACGGCCGAACTTTTAAGAGTGTTGGGTTTCAGTGGAAGTGACATTCTAGTCATAATTGAGTTACAATCAAAAGTTGAGGTAATAATTAATTCCATCTTTCCATTATTGTTTATGTTTTACATTTGAGACTCATTTGGATTTATCACACATCTCTTCTTGTTGTAGGTCCTGGTTCAAGGTATTGTTGAAAAGAATACAGCTCAAAAGGATTCCACCGCAAAGGATTCAGTTGACATGGATATTTTGGACGAGGATTTTGATCAGAGAGGTAGAGATAGTGACGATAATTTACAAGTTCAGTCTAACTCTGACAATGAATACAATGATGAAACTAAAGCAACTATTGATGATGCTCTCTCTAAGTACATTAAAAATTTGGATAAATTTGGGTATTACGAGAAACACAATATGTATGGTATGCTTAAGAGATATGAAAATGCTCTCTCTGTCAACCGTAAGTCCACCACTAATTGTTTGTGAAGTTCTTGATTTTCATCCTGTCACTTTCTGGTAATTTGATACCTACTTTCTCTCACTGCAGCAAGTACGGCTTACAAACCTTGGTTCGTTAAAGATGCTGAAAATCGCAGAGAACTGCAAGAGCACAAGTCCAAATTGGGTGAGAGCAGTAGGAAAGTTTCAGTGAGCAAAGCGAGAAACAGAGAGTCAGCGGGGGAGAATAGCAGAAGCGTTGAGCGTTCCATTAGCAAAGGTAATGAGAGAAATGCAGACAAGGCTGTTGAGAACCAAGAGAATCGAGGTGAGGTAGCAAGAGAGGGTATGAACTTAAGAAAGGTAAATCATTGTTGCATTTTTTTTTGTACATGGCCGTTTTTAAATCCTTAATTTTTCTAACTTGTATTTTTTTTTCAAAATAGCGTAAATACAATGAGACCATTGGTTCCTATTTGTCTAAAACGTCTCAACATTCCTTGGAACGGGGATGTGGCAGTCAGTCGTCTGACAATCAACAAGTGAAACTTAATGAGGAAACTCGCAATTGTTCTGACAGTGAATCCTGGCTCAATGATGAGGAGGGGGATGATGATGACGATGATGATGATGATAAAGGTAAAGATGCTATCACAGCAGAAGTCATTGATACAGCTGTGAAAGCTTTTGCTTTGGCCATTCCTACAGAGATCAGTTCCGTTAAAAGTGACCTTCCAGATGTATGTATTTGTCTACTTCGCTCACTCTAATTTGTTTTCTATATTTTTAAGTTTTTAAAATCTGTCCTTTCTTATGCAGTTTGATATCCTCCAAATTTTGGCTTCTGAGGTGAAGAAACTAAAAAGCAAGGCTAAAAGAGCCTTTCTTAACCTTTTGAAAAACAAGTGGGTGTCAGAACAAGACCGGAAATGTATAATCCGTATTCTGACGAGATACCTTCACTTCAAGCATGTCGAGTAAGTTTTATTGTCATTCCATTAGTACTATATTTAACCGATGTGTTAGGTTTATTTTACTGTTTCTTAATATTTCAGGAATGTGTCAGATGTCACTTCCAGAATGAAAGAGGGCATGGCTAAGTCTTTTGTTTGTCATTTTCCCAAGTTTGCCTCGAATCTGGAGGGCAACTCACCATGGGTATGTTTCTGTTCATTTATCAAATCTGTTCAGTAATTGCAGTTAGTTACCATCAATATCAGTTCGGACTAAAAACAGGAAGTTCCTTATCTTATCTTCATTTGCAGTGCCATGTGTTCGATCCACAAGGGCCTAAAGGCTGGATTCAGAACAGTTCTAGAACCATTCAAAAGGACTATCCCAGGAAACAAAGGAAGTCGAAATCAAAGAAAGAGAAAAGTCTCATAACTGACTACACATCTGAGGAAGTAAGTAGTTTTTCCTCCCATTACTCCACTTGATTGTTTATAGTCTAACACCTATGGTAGCAGAGTAATTTATATTTGTATTGTAAAGGAAATTGAGTATTTGTCTCTTCTTAACACATCAAAGGCTGAAAAACGTGAAGTCTTACGGATAATGGCTAAAACATTTCCAAAACGGCAGGAGGCAAGGAGAAGGGGAGAAACCATCACTTACTTCATAACCAAATACATTCAGTTCAAAAATTTTGATGGTGAAGTTGTGAGTATAGTTTTTATTTATCATTTTTTCTTGTCAAATGTACTTATTTCCTTCAGTGAAATGGTGAAAAGCTAAAACAGCTGTCTACCAAATCCTTTTCTTACAGCTGAATGAAGAGTTTCTACGCCTTCACCCAAATGCAAAGGAAATGTGTAAAGAATTTATCCGAGTGCGATCAAAAATCTTGGAACTTCCTGCTCATAGAGAGATGGACTTAAAACTCGATCACAGTAAACAATAATTTTATCTTTGGTGTTTTCTTTCAAAGTTAAAGATCTTATTAACATTGAATTTTATTCTCCAGGTGTTGTTAGGTGTTTAATGTTAATATCCCAGCATTTACCACATGACATTCCGCAGAAAGATGACAAGTGGTCAAACTTTACTTGGGCTCGAGAAGAGGACATTTTTGTAGTAATAAAGGTATGACCATGAGTTGTTCCGTAACTTTACTGACAACCTTCTTCATTTAAAATCAATACTTGTAGTAGATATTTTTGGGTTGGGAGGGTGGGGTAGCTGGTAAATAGTCACTTTCAATCAAAGAGTAATATCAATATCTGTCCACAGGCAGATGAAAGTGTTGAAGATACTATTCATGAAAGGTGTGAATTAGCTGTGAAAGAGAAACGCCAAGTTCAGCCTTACTTAATTGTGGTCAAGAGCCAAGCTGCAAGCAACAAGATATATAAAATATTCTTAGCCTTAGACAGTCAGTCAATGATGCTGCCAACAGTTGAACCACTTAAAGGCCTTGACTTCCTTTTCAAATCAATGTTTGTATTCAATGTGAAGTATCCTTTTGGTTGGAGAAATGTCTTTCACTTTCTTCAAACCTGCCTCTACTGTATATTTGAGAAAAGTAATCAAACATCTTCAAGATCAAAATGGAAAGATACTGTTACTTCATCTGAATTTGAATTGATGTCAAAACTGAATCAGTGACCAAGTTACCCTGTGTAAAACTATTTTTATTTGAGATGATATGTTTCTTTGTGATATTTTTGTTTTTATAAGCTGCTTTAAACCTATTTTATTTTGAAGCAATCCTCTTTTATTTTTAATCTGTCATATTTTATTTAGCGGAGGTTCATTGCTCATAGAGAGTTGTAATGGCAGTCTCAGATCCCTTTCTTAATCTCAGTGAAAAGATCACATTCAAATGTTGTTTTGCTGTACATTATTTTTATTTGAGAAGTTGTATAACTACTGAAAGTACATGAAGTTAATTTGTTATTGTTTTTCTGGTTTTTTAAACTTTGTGACACATGTTTCCTACATGAATTTACAAGTTTTGTTCTTCTGATTAAAAATTTGTTATTGTTAATCATTAGTTAATAATCTCCTGACTTCAATCCTCGCTCATACATGAAATCTTAACATCAAAAGCTGTCAGCTTCAGCTGACATTCTGCATCAAATTATTTCCAATCAATTTTTATGGAAAGTAAATTTTAAAGCTAAAAATCGAAAAATTGCTTACTTCTACGTCGTGAGTAAGAAAAGAGATCATTGAATTGGTAATGGCTACCGATGAAAGACAGGACTGAGTTCAAAGAGTTGAACCAACAGTAGTGGTAATGTTTTGAGGTATGAAAAACCTTACCAACTGACAACAAACTTGTATTCTCGCAATTTCTCATTACTTGCAAAGCATAATTAATCTCCATAGAATTGAAATTTGTGCCACAGTTGTTGCCATAAACTTTACACTACTTCAAAGCTTTGAGGCTCTCTCAGTTATTGCATAAAATTAAGCCATTTCAGAGTGTTTTTATTTTTACTGAAAATAGTTTGTTTTTCTTAATAAAGGAAGGGCCGAACTTTGGCAGGGAGTGGTTGGCCGGGTAGTTTAATTAACGTTTTCGTTGGACGAACCTGTTGAGAGCACGGGAATAAGGCAGGAATAACTTCTTCATTGTGCGAATTACTAATGAAAGTATTAAAAAGAATGCTAATTATCGGATCTATAGCCGTTCTTGTGAGTTGTATGACTTCCATTTCTTAATTTTTATTTCAGCAGAGCTTTGCCACAGCCGCGGCCGGCTTCTTTGGTGGTTTAGCTTGAATTACCAAGCTCGAAGATTGCAACCGAAGTCAATCAGCTACACAGTCCTTGCAGTTTAACGGTGTGATACCACATCATTGTGAATTTCAACAGTTTGCAGTGCGCTTTTCACTCTGAAACGCCCCAGGTAACTTATAACCTAATTTTTCTATCATGTGGCTGAGTGCTATGCTCATGTTATGATGCAATTTACTTTGTTCTAGGTGCAATTCAGACGAGTTTGATCTGGTATGCATCATCTCTCTTCGATATGACTTGTTGAACCTGGGACTTGTTGTTTTGATTATCGTAGTGTTCTTTTTCTCAATTGAATAGTGAATCGAATTAGGAGTTTGTCTCAATTGAATTTTGTTGATTTGTGTGCTCTGGGACAGTTGCACTAGACATTCCTCCATACAGCTCATTCAAGCTTTGGTAAGATAAACCAATTAATTTTTAGTGTAGTCTCATCTTTTAAAGATTTCTAACAGAGTTTGATACCTTCCTGACAGATTCAAAGATGGATTTGGAATCTGCCTCCCTTCTTTGCTTCTACTGTAAACGCTCATTTATAGGCATTGCTCTCTTTAGAAGACATTTCTCGAGAGCTCATGAGGAATTAACTGAATTCATTTGTGGTCAGGCATCCTGCAGAAAAAGTTTATTGAACAAAACTTCTTTGATCAGACACATCACTACAACCCATAAAGAAATGTTCCAGCAAAGAGTGCAAGAGAATATTTGTAATGCTGGTCCTAGTATGTCACCTTCAAGTGCTTCTGAAGTTGAATCTGATCATAATGATGAAAATTCTAACTTAATTAATGATAACCAAGAAGATAATTCAATGGAAAATTCCACTGAAGATAACACAGTAACCATATGTTTGAACGATGAGGGTCATCTAAACGATAGGGAATCTGATATGCCTCTTCAAGAAAGATTGGAAAAATCTGCTGTGGAAGTATTGATTCAGCTCAGGTCAACAAGTTCCTTGACTGGGAAAGCTATCGAGCGCTTCCAGAGTGGCTGCAAACAAATGCTCCAACAACATAATGCAGGTATCCAAGCTCATGTTTCTCATAAGCTTCAGGAAATGGGCCTTTCCCTTAAGGACATAAAAGAAGTTTTTTCTGAAATCCAAAATGTTGGTGATCCATTTTCTAATTTAAAGTCGATTGATGATCAGTTAGACTTTTTTGCAAAAGAATTTGGACTTGTAAAACCAGTGGAAAAACTTCTGGATACAAGGATAGATAAAAGAATGGATCCAGTTGCTAACTGTCAAGTGCCAACACAAGTGAAAGAAACATTTCAATACATATCTGTCATGAAGACTTTGATAAATGTACTCAAGAATAAAAAAATCAGGGATATGATCATGATGAGCCAAGCCAGTTCAGATGACATCAAAAGATCTTATGCTGATGGAGAACGTTGTAAGAACCATTCATATATTCAAAGACATCGATTTGTTGTTCAAATCATATTGTATTTTGATGAACTTGAAGTTGCAAATTCACTAGGATCAAAGACCATTATTCACAAATTAGCTTCCTTCTTTTTCCAAATAATTAATCTTCCTCCAGAGATATCCTCAAAGCTGTCATCTATTTTCCTTGTAAGTCTTGCCCATGCTGATGATTTGAAAAAACCTGGAGCAATGGAGAAAATTTTTACTCCTTTGGTGCACGAGTTAAAACGCATGTCTTCAGAAGATGGTATAACAGTCGAGTTTGACGGTGATCCATTTACTTTCAGAGTAGTGTTAGTGGCTCTTGTAGCGGACACTCCTGCTGCCCATGATGTTCTGGGTTTCATGGGGGTCGGAGCTAAATACTTTTGTCGCAGATGTCTTATCACCCGTCAGCAAATCAGAGAGAATGCCAACTTTATTGGACCACTTCGGAATCTTCAACAACATGAGGAGCATGTACTAGAAGTTTCAAGAAATCCTAGGTTTTCTTCTCAATGTGGAGTCAAGAGATCATGCCCACTCAGCAAAGTACCATTTTTTGATCCTACTTCATCGTCTGTTTTTGATGCCTTCCATGACCTACTTGAATGTGTGACTCCATTCATCATGAAACTAGTGTTACGCCACTTTGTTTATGTGCAGAAATACTTTATCATTGATGACCTCAATGTGAGAATTGGAGCATTTAACTATGGCCTACCTGACTGGAAAAATAAACCTTCAGTTAACATAACTATTGACATGCTCTGCTCACCAAAGGGCAAACTAAAGCAAACTGGCTCCCAAATGTGGTGTTTGGCAAGGGCCCTGCCATTTTTAATTGGAGACTGGGTACCTGAAAATGATCCGTACATGAAGCAGCTTTTCCTTCTTCAGGACATTATGCAGATAATTCTTGCATTTGAAGTCAGAGATGAAGACATTAATCGTCTAGAGGACCTTATTACTGAACACAATGACAACTTCATGAGGCTTTTTGTTCATAATCAGGATTCAGTGATTGAAGTTCAAGGTGATGAAGATAGTGACTTTGATGCTGATGATCCAGGCGAAGAAGTACTTCAAGAAACAGAACAGGAAACAGGAAGAAAAATGAGCAAAGTCTATGTGACAAACACATTGCACCACCTGAAGCATTATCCAGAAATGATGAGACAGTATGGGCCTGTGGTGAGGTTTTGGTGTGCTAAATTTGAAGGCAGGATGAAAATATTTCGCCAGCATGCATCCATCTGCAATAATTTCAGGAACATACCTATGACAATGTCAAAAATGTTCCAATTGAGCAACGTTAAAACAGCATCTGGTGAATTTTGTGACAACTTTCTTGACTATCAAAAGGGGTATTCAAAGTCAGTGGGTGTGTCAAGTCACCAAATACTTTTTCACGAAGAAGGTCTTGCTGACACTGACACTGTAATTTACACAAACAGTGCAACGGTCAATGGTGTGGAGTATCGCCCAGGTCTGTTTGTCTGTCTTGGAAATTCGCCATCCAATCAGCCTAAGTTTGCTCTAGTCATCAAGGTTATAGTTTCCAACAAAAATGTTTTCCTCATCCTTAAGCCTTGGGAAACTATTGGAAAATGTACAAAGTACAATGATTTTAAGGTTTGTGCCTTGGCTAATGCTGAATTAACCATCAAAAGAGTGAGTGCTCTCAGGTACTACAAATGCATTGCACCTTGGTCATGCTATGAAAATGAGGATATTTTTCTTTCTTTACGAACAGCAGTGATGTAAGGTAATTAATAATATTATTTTTTCCAAAACAAACCATTCAGTTCTGAATAATTATCAGCACCACTAATGTTTTCTCTTTCTAACTTTTTCATCCTAGGCTTGTATCTATCCTCTACCTCATAATGTTTAAACTGAAACTAGGGTCAACATCCGAGAACTTTCCCTTGTAATAATGATCAAAGTGAACAAGCATTTATGACAAAGGTACCAGAATTCTTCCCCATAAAATTCGACTTCAAAATGCAAAAAGCATTGGCATGTTTTTATTTATCTTATCAATAAGACAAAGGAATTGGCTTCTCAACACAATACCAGGCAAGTGTCAATTTTTTTTATTTTTTTATTTTAAGTAAATCTGTTGTACCACATCTAATTAATTTCAGATTTTAT